>PVIH01024182.1:0-23293 GCA_004025045.1 Sigmodon hispidus
ATCTCATTATAGACAGTTGTGAGCCACCATGTGGTTGCTGGGAATTGAACTCAGGACCTCTGGAAGAACAGTCAGTGCTCATAACCTCTGAGCCATCTCTCCAACCCCTGCATTATTGCTATGTTATTGATGGAGTCTCAAAAGGCCTCTCATCATATCTCATCACATATTCCATGTCTTGGCCCCTGGCGACAGTTACCAGGTACATGAGGCTTCATGTATTGCCTGTGTAAATATAGCCCTCATGAATACCTATGATGTGAGAATTATCATCATACCCCAGTTCACAGAGCTGGGTATATCAAGGCACAGGAAAATCACTTGAGTGAAGTAACACAGGGAACTAGGCAAACAAGGCTTGACTCCAGGAAGGCTAATTCTTCCTTATTCTGCCCTGCTGTCTTTTAAATGTATTACCAACACACCATTTGTTCTCCAGGCCAGGGTATTTTGAATTCCTGTGTCAGGCCAGTATAAGAGTATCATGGCTGCCCTTCAGATTTATGTCAAACCTCTCATCTGAGCATGCTTGCTTGAAATGGCTAGAGAGCACAATTTATTTCTTGCCTTTCTGAGATGTTCTGGAAAGAATTCTAGCCCTATCCCCAAATCCTGTCTATGCTATGTAGACCTCCTCACTTTGGTAGCCACACTATGAAGTGGAAGCCATATCATAACCAAATGCTCTGTTGCATCATCTATGCCTCCAGGGCTGGAACTCTCTGGAAAGCCTGTACCTGCTAGCCTAGACGACTTGTTTACGTTTCTGGACTAGAGAAGCTGGCATTAGGCCTACTGTTGGGATGCAGAAAATTGTCCCTGGGTCCACACTTTGGTGCCTGCTTAATTTTGCAGAATGCTGGAGCCAGAATGTTCTGTGTTGAAAATGATTCTACACAGTTACAGACTTAGACTCCACTAAGGACCCTGCCCCCCACCCCTGTCTCCTTTCTCTAACACCACAACACAAGGTTTTAAAGCAACACAACAGCCTCATTTCTATTATTACTTCCATTGTGTGGGTGGGAATGCTGAAGCCATGGGAGGTGCCTAATAAGTGATGATATAATTGAGGCCCACATCTGTGTTTCCTGGTCAGAGGCAAATAGTCTGCTCTGTCCATATCACAAAGAATTGGCCTTGTCCACTTCCCAGTTACAGACTGGCCATTTTCCATGTGTCTGGCATTGTGTCAAATACTGGGGGAGGCAGAGATTATGCTAGAATTTCCAGTCCCAGAAAGAGTCAAGGTCAATGTGCTAAGAGCAGTGATGGTGTGAAAAACAGAAGACATTGCAAACACTGGAGACACATACTGAGATTTCTCAGTTGCTGGAAGATTCTATGAAAGAAGATCTTGGAGAAGTGACAGTCAACAGCTGTTTTTTCCTTTTAATTTTATTTGTCATCATCATGATCATCATCATTATGTGTGTGTTTATGAGTATATATGATGCATGTGGGCACTCATGCCATGACACGTGTGGAGGTCAAAGGACATTGTGGAGTTTTTGCTTTCTTTCTACCATTATGTAGGTTCTGGGTGTAGAACTCAGCTCATCAAACTTGCATATGAAGCACTCTATCTGTCCTTGCCTGATTAACAATGCGCAGGCAGGCCAATGAGTTGGAATGGTGATATGGGCCCCAGAGATGACAGCCCAAGTTCCTCAGCTTCTCCAGGCTGGATGGGACCTTGTTCATCTTCCTTCCTTCTTCCCTCCCTCCCTCCCTCCCTCCCTCCCTCCCTCCCTTCCTCCCTTCTTCCTTCCTTTATCCTTCCTTCTTTCTTCCTTTTCTTTTACTTCTATAATTTATTTATTTTTGATTTTTGTGTGGATTGGCGTTTGCCTGCTTGTTTGCCCTTAAGAGGGTGTTGGATATCCTTGGAACTGGAGGTACAGATGGTTGTGAGCCTCCATGCAGGTGGTGAATATTGAATGCAGGTTCTCTGGAAGAGCAACCAGTGCTCTTACACACTAAGCCATCTCTCCAGCTCCCATATTGCTTCTTATTGTGATGATAAGCTCAAGGTCAATAACATACACACTTTATAGGTGAGAAAGCTGAAGCCCAGTGGTTCATAGGCTCAGACCTCTTGCCTTAATTTAAAAGAACTTTGAAAGACCGTGTCCACTTTGGTGGTCACTGTGGGTTGCACAAAGGCCGTGTCTGTGACCACATTACCATTCAGTTTCCCTTGTGCTTGATCTTTCATCCCTCCAACTCAAGCATTGGCCTTGAGATTAAACCCCACTAAAATCCTCTGTCAATTTCCACGTAGGACTGTGTGTTCTGGGGAACCTCAATAAAGGTACTATGTTATCTATCATCATCAGTGAGCAATAAAAACTCCAAAAATGATCTGAATCTACTGAAAAGTGATTTCTTCCATAAAGGTCTGGAAAGCTGGAATTCCCAGAGAATGGTTGACATCAGGATTGTAACGTGTGAGTGCGACATGCTCAGTCAACTTCCTTTCATCTCATTGCTCTGCACACATGACTTTCAGCCCCAAAGTTAGCTCATGATTCAAGATGGCTGCTTGAATTGCCCATCGTAGCCCCTTTTTAGAAGGCAGGAAAGAGAAAGGGTCAAAGAAAGATGCATTTATTCCCTCCCAGGACACTTTACAGCTGGTGCTTCTGTTTACATCCTGTTTTCCAGAGCTGATCATATGGCCAAACCCAGCTGCAAAGCAGGGCAGAAAGAAATCTTTTTTACTGGAGTAGAAGAAGTTGCTTTAACTAGTCAGTTCTAAGTATACCACCCTGTACTCAACAGTCTTCAGTGTCAATCTGGCTGGATTTAGAGTCACCTAGGAGAAAGAGGTATGCTGTGGGCATATTTCTGAAGGATTCCCAGTTATTAACTGAATGACAAAAACCCATGCTGTATGTGCATGGCACCATCTCATGGGCTGCGGTTGGACAGTGTAAGGGAGGTGGAGAGCATTGCCTTTTTCTGCTTCCTGGCTGTCTTGGTGTAAGATGTTCCATTCCACCATGCCCTCCCTGCCATGATGGATTGACAGCCTGAAACCATGAGCCAAATATGCCCTTCTTCTCTTTAGTTGATTCTGTCAAGATCTCCACAGCAATGAGAAAAACAGCTAACATATAGCCCCAAGTTACTCACCCAGTGTACCCTTCCAGGAATGGCCACATTTGCTTGGAGACTGACTGACATTGGGGAATTGCTCCTCATCTTTGAAGATTGTCTCACATCTCAACTCCCCTGCAGAGTGAGGAAAGGCCAGCCTGTCTTTGCTTCAAGTGTCTTTGGGTTTTTCTCGAAGCCCAAGCCAACTCAGCCTGCCTCTTCCCCCAGGAACTTCTAAGGAAAGGATGGCCTCCCTTTCCCTTTCTTTCTGATCCTGTGGTTCCTTTACTCTCTCCTAGGGTAGAGGCATCCCTTGTTTACGCACATATAATTAACTGTTATTGGTTTCTAACACACACATACACACACAGAGGGGGAGAAAATGAGACAGACAGACAGACAGACAGAGGGGGAGAGAATGAGACAGACAGACAGACAGACACACACACACACAGAGAGAGAGAGAGAGAGAGAGAGAGAGAGAGAGAGAGAGAGAGAGAGAGCACACTGCCATGATTGCAGATCATGGCATTGGGACAGTTTACCACCCAGCAGTCAGCAGTGCCTGAAACTAGAGGGGATTAGTCTGGTTTCATTCCTGCTCTGGGCCCTTTGTCTGATTCCAGCCCTTTCTTCACACCTGGTGGGCAGGACACCATGATCCCTGACCATGAAGCTATGATAAGTGGCTCCCCTCCAAGTGTATGTAAATTGTCAAGTTCACCCTCTGCCCTGGCCTTTTTGCTGAGGCAGTGGAAATGGTGTTTGGGGAGTGCTGACAGCGTAATTGCACAAAGGAGAGGAAGCAACTGACTACAGCAGAGAGAAGGGCCCTGTGCTCCCTAAAAGTCTGAAAGCAAAGCTTGTCCAACTGTGTGGTACACACCACTCACCTAGCGGAAAGGGTCACCCTGGGGGTGGCTGTGCAGCGTTAGGACCAAGTAGCCCACTTTGGGTAGTGAGGATTTACAGTCATTTTCACATTCATTCTTCCCTCTAATCCTCCCAGTGACCCTGTTTTACAGATGAGGGAATTGAAGATTGCAGATGCCAAGTAACTCGCGTGAGGTCCCTGGCTAGCCAGCCAGTGGCTTTCTGTTTAGTATGTAGAGCTGCATCTCCAAGTGAGCTAGAGAGAACATTTCCTCATGTGGGGGCCAGGGAAGATGGATCAGGCTCAGAAGGTCAGAGGAAGCCTAGGATGTGTCCTGGATGAGAGCCCAGAGGCCTTGTTTTTCAAGTACCACGAAGCCGAGACATACAGAGGAAAGAAATGGCTTGGGGGAGCGTAAAACAGGATAGGATTAAAAAAAAAGGAGTTGAATATATCATCTTCGAGGCCTGACCAAGCTGGACTCTGTTACTAAGCCATGTGCCTGGAATTTCTCAACCTGGGCAGCAGTTGTCTTTGGGAAAATGCTTGCACTTTCTGAGATCCGATCTTTGTGTTCTGCCTACAAATGTCTTGATTCTGATTCACAAAAGAGGAGGGGCTCCTGAGGGGGAGCAAGCAATAGAGCTGTCATTTGGAGAAGGGCATCCGGTCTCCGGGTAGATGAATGGGTGAGTGCTGGGGGATGGCTTCACTTGGTGGTAGAGTGCATGCCCAGAGTCAGATACTAGATGAAGTGATGCTGAGGATGAAGCTTTGCACTGAGCAATGAGCTCATTGTGCAATGGTTGTTAATTATATTAATAAATCAAAGGCTCTTGAAATATGATGGAAGAGTTTGATGTCAAGTATCTCCTCGCCATGGGTCAGCAACATCTGCTGAGAGCCACCAGAGTCAGGAGCTTTGGGGATGCTGTAAGTTGTTACAGTGTCTAGAATCCATCAGGGAGACTCAAAGTGCATGAAGAGGCTCTTAATGAGTGCATGCTACCTCAGGGGTCTGCAAGAGGTCCAATAGATAACAGCGCAATCCTATTCGAGAGTCCCTGGCTAACACCAACAGGATATTCTATCTAAACAGTCTTCACAGATGGAGGACAAAAACAGGTGCAGGAGTAGGACTGAATGGGTAAGGATTTGATTAAGGAAAATACCCATGGTAGCCAAAAGTCCGTGTCTCACCTAAGTGAGGGAGAGAGGGCACAGAGTGTAGCAGGCAGCGGGCATCTGAGACTGCCATGCTTTCTATAGAAGGTTCTGCAAGTCTTGGAGACTGGGCTCAAACCAAAGCAGACTGATAGATGACTAGTTCCTTCAGGCAGACCTGCCTTTGCACACTGCCACACTCTAATAAGCTGGCAGAATTCAGTGTGGGAACTACATAGTCTGGACTGAAGAGCCCAAATAGATTTCCGAACTCTGCAGCTGGGGCTGTCGAAGCTCACTCTCTTGGATCCCTTGGAGTCAGAGGTCCATGGGGCAGGTTTTCACAGATGCTTTAATTTCCCATACAATGACTCCCCAGTAAACTGCCTTCTGGACAAGGAATAGACATAGAACTTTAGCAGGACAAGGATTCAAACCAATTGCAGTGCCTAGTCTGTAGTTGTCACTCTATAAATACATGTTGAATGACTCAAAACCAAATCAAACCAAACTCTGGAAAGTGAATCCCATGCTAGAGTCCTTGTTTTTGTTTTGCTGAATGTACTCCTCCAAGTGAGATTGATTCATCTCTTTCCTAAATATCCCCCTATTGTGACATTAATCTATTTTGGCAATGGACCTCTAGGACCTCACAATGCCAGCTGTGAATATCTTGCATGGTGAGTGGTCTGGTGGCCTAGCCTGCTGGGCTCTTCAGGCTTTTCCTGCTGTGTGTGGACAGCAGGGCTTTGCTGGGTTAGCTGACTCAGGGCCAGCCTTGGTCCAGCAGAGCCACCTTGGGGTCAGATTTGTGATGAGACAGGGATCTGCGCAGAGGTTCACTTTGCTTCTGGAAAGCATAGCTATGTGTGTCTTACATCACCCACCGTGGTCTCCTCTTGCCCCTGCTCCATCTTGTGACACGCATTATATTTGTCCCCTTGGAGTCTGTATCTACAACAGACTCAAGAGCCTGCTAGGGGTTGGGGCAGGCAGAAGCCACAAGCATTGAGAGAGAGTTTGGGGGCCAGAAGAAGGAGCAACCCACTGGCCTCTGAAGCCTTCCAGGACTGATGGGGTCAGGACTTTAGGGACAGTCCCTGCTCTGTTTCTCCAGGGAGCGTGGAGCCATCCCTGATGTGTGTTTTCTTCTGACAATGCAGGCAGATGCTCCACATCCATCTTCCACACACAGGCTTCTGCCTGGAGAGGAAGATAAAGCGGCTTGTTCCTCCCGCACTAATGCATTACCGCAGTGTGGCCTGTGGCAAACAAGGACCAATTATTGAGTGTGGGTGTGGGTGTGAGCATGTGTGTGCCCACGTGAGAATTAGAAAGCAGAGCTAAGGCTGAGGGAAGGTAATGAAAGAAAGGGAAATTCTTATCTGACAGTTAGACCATGGATACCATTTTAAACAGGACCTGCTGAAGCCAGTATCAAATCCTGAGACACAGTAGGAATCAGTGGGGGTAGCACCTCCGTACTTGTACTCAACAAGATCTCATCTAAATTCTTCACATATATGAATTCATTTAATCCTCATGTTGCCTCACAAAGAAAGCCCTCCTGCCATCTCCATTTTATAGATAGGTAAAACAAGGGCACAGCAAAGCCCAGTGGCTTGCTTCAGGTATGACACTATCAGTTCAGGTTCAAGGCTCTCCATCTGGACACCATAGGTTCTACAGTCACCTTGCTGTTCTGCAGCAATGTCCTTTGGCTTGAGAGAGAAGAAAAAGTCCAAGTATATCCTATGTAGGAGTGAAGGCTTGCAACCCCCACCATGCTGCTTAGGCCAAGGAGAAGCTTAGTCCTCATGTGTGAAAGAAAAAGAAAGGGCCTCCGTACCCCTCAATGACCTAAGGCTCCTTGGGTTGGTGGAGGGCATGCATCTTGCTTGGCATCAGAAAGGTTTGGAAATGTTGGAATGGATAATGCAAGGGAATTGCTTTGGGGAACAAATCCTGCCTCTGTACTATTTGCTTGTTCTTTACTTCCTAGGAGTTAAGTGGCCAAACAATTGTAGTCACGTGTGTTTTCCAGTGTTCAGGGACGTGAATGAACCCATGCAGGGCCTGGGAGCCGTGGAGGCTTAGACACCTCTCTCTGATCCCCGGACACCGTGCAATGAGAATTGATACTCAACACGCTGTGTTCTGCAACGCTGCAAATGCCTTTTGATGATTAAAGAAAGATTGGATTGTTGCGCCTTGTTTTGGCATTACCGTATGTCTTATTGTATTTTTTACTGTATTAAGACTCATTAACCTTTGAAAACTGGTTTTGTGGACATGAAAGCTGTTCTGGTTCCCTGTTGTTGTGTGACAAATCACCCCACAGTTTAGCGGTCTGAAACAAAACCAGCCATTGTATTATCTCCCGCCGTTTTCTGTGTGTCAGAAATTGTGTGGGCTCTGCAGGGGGCCCCTGACAGCAGCTGGTTGGAAGGGGGCTGGGGCTGGGGCTGAAGTACCTAGGGAGGGACACTGGCTGGCCATCTTTCTCAGGCCCTCTGTGTACTCTGTTTTGCATTAGCTGTTTTGGGCTTTCTCACAACTTGTAGGCCTCATATAGTGTGATGCAGCCCATGGGAGCTCCAATTCTGAGCAGTTCACGGAAGCAGCCAGAAGCTGTATTGTTCTATATGAACAAATATTGAAAGCCATATATGATCACTTTGCCACAGTTAGACATCAGGAAGGGGAACCCAGACTTCCCTTCCCCATTAATAGTGTCAGAGCTACCTCACAGGAAAGGATTGTGGGCTCTAAGACATTATCTGGAAAAGCAGAGTATGAGTGGGAACCCAGCCTGTGTCCCTGTTAGTACACCTGGGGCACACAGCTGCTTAGGAAAAATGCTCAGTGCACTAGCTGGAGAGCTGAGTAGAGGAGACTTTCTTGCAGCAGGAATCCTGCAAAATGAAAGCTGAAGGAAGATGGAGAAGGGTGGGCTGACTAGAGGTAAGAGGGATGGAGGGACAAAGCAGCCAGCGTGGAAGTAATTGTACAGGACAAACAGCAAAGCCTCCCGTTCCCTCATGGCTCGTGGTGGAGGAGAACAACGGGGTTCAGGGAATAACAGCCTAGGGAAACCTCTGATTCAGACTTAGAAATGAAAATGGTTTAAGGGTAGGCAGCCAAGCCCAGAGCAGCCAGTTAGTGTCAAGAGTGGCTACTTCTCTTGCAAGAAGAAGCCCTAGGAAAGGGTTTTGTCAAGAGGCCTTGGACCTCCTAGGCATCGTTGCTTAGTTTTAATGTTGTCCAGCTCTCTGCTGCCTGCACCTCGGACAAATGGGAAAAGTTTTTCTCCTAAGGCAAGTAGACAAGGACTCTAGGAATGTAGGTACAGGGGCTGTGTCCCAAAGCCCTGCCTAGGAGTACATGGCCCAGAGCCAGGCCTACATGAGAAATTGATTACGTGGCCAACTCGACTGCTTAAGGCCTCGGCAAGCAGAGAGCAGCATCCATAAAGTGCCGCCCCCCACGCTGGGCGCCTCAGCGGCCTCTGTTTGAAGGTAAATCCATCCATAAGCCTGCCGTCACTCCGGGCTTAATGTACATGATTTCTGGCATTTACAGCAGCGCAGCTCCAAACGCTGGAAGAAACTCCAGCAGAATAATTTGCCGGGGGAGGTGAGTGGAGTGGCAATTGCTCAAGGCACATCTGAACAACTTCAGCTCCTGAGAAAACAAGTTCCCTGACAATGCATACCCCACTGGCCTCTCTCTTCTAGTAACCCTGCTGCTAAGGAGGCTTGTTCTGCTATGGAGAGGGAGGGTTTGTGGGCTTTTCTCATAGAGGGGATGTAAGCCCCTGCTTGGCTCTGGAAATAGAATTGTGGGGTAGTGGGCCAGGGAGGGCCTGGGTTAGTCCTAAGGTGTTTTGTAGTGTAATACAGATTAGGTAGTATAATGTAGTATAGAGCAGGGGGCTGGGCTTGGCCTCCAGGGTTCTGAAGGCTTTATTAGACTCAGGCTAAACCCTCTGTCTGAATGGGCTGGGGGTCTCCCACCATCCTTACATCTAGGGGCTTCCTGTTCTTCAAGAACATCCTCTGGTATCTCTCCGACTGTGTGGCTTTCTCCTCACCACCCTCATTCTACTCCACACTTTTCCTGTTGTTTACCTTGCTTCTGTTTCTCAGACTTTCTTTCAGTCTCTGTATCTCCCTCATCCCCTCTCTGTCTGTCTCCCTACTTCTTCATTTTGCCTCCCAGTCTCCTGCCTGCCTTCCTCTTATAATGCCCTGGCCTCAAGGCCCCCAAGGAGATCACCAGAGACCCGAACTCTCCAAAACACAAAAGCAAGGTTTATTGAAAATTACTAGTCATGCTACAAGGACCTTGGTCTGGCACACAGGGGTGACAGTGGTCAGAGGAGGCGCCGCCCCTTTGCAAGCTATGTTTTTAAAGGCAAAATTCACAAGGTTATACCTCAATTGGGGATTTAGCATGGATACAATTCTGATTAGCTTCTCTTTGGGGGGCTTTTTAGACTTTCTCTGTTATCTCAGCTGGCTGTTTGCCAAACCTTTTTCTTCCCAACTACCTCCTGGGTTGGGTCTTCCAGGACTATCTCTGGTCCTGAGACATTCCATGGATAATTAACTGTTATCAGCCCCTAAGCTACCTCTCCTGTTCGAACTCTGTTCCTCTGCAGGCCTCAGGCTTGTCTCAAAACTGGGAACTTTTGCTGAAAAATGGAGGCGCTTCTCTGGTTCGTCACTCTCAATTTCTGTCTCTCTTTCCAGGACACTTTGGTAATGGCCAATCTGAGAATGCTTCCCATTGGAGTTCTCATTCGAATTAGGCACTGTATGTTGAATAATTTTCCTTTTCCTGGCTAAGGAGCACCTTGAGATCCTCTCCATTTCCCTGCCCTGCCCTGAAGATGTTCCCAGTCAGTTGGTCCAGGCAGCCTCTCCTTACAGTTTCTTGGTCTGTTTTTACTGAGACTTTCTCTCTGGTCTGCTGGCTCATGGCTTGGCTCTCTATTCAGGCTGGAGACATACATATGCACTCTCTCCAGAAGCCAAGCCTCCTGGGGCTGCTCAGGTGCAGCCCATTTTCCTGCTGCAGGGATTTTATTGTTTCTTCCTATTTCCTTTCATGATCTGACTCAAGAGCACTCAGTATCCGCCTGATTCTTGATTCAGATGATGTAAAACTCTTGCTCTATTCTCTTTCTCTTTTATATAAAATAGACTGTGAGAGATGCCTCCCAAGCAAAGCCTAAAATGAGGGTTCACATACATGGGGTTGTTGAAAAAAGTGATTCCTAGAGCTGGGTCCAGGAGAAGGGGAAACTGGGTAGGCAGGAAGTTCAGCCAGCATGTGATCCCAGGCAGGGGCATGGAGGGGGAGCTTAGAAGTCTCATCACGCCTCTGAGCTATCCAATCCAAGATAAAAATCACAGGCCCAGTCTTGTTAGCAGCTGTGGAGTCCTAGAGAGGGGATGGGGAGTCTCGGGTGTGATTAGTTCCCTATACATGAAGGTGTAAAGGTGGCAATCTTAGGGAGACAAGGTGTGAGTTCGTACCGCTGGATAACTGTTTCCGACCTTTTCAAAATTCTCCTCCAACTACACATGCTATAGTGAACCATAGATATATATTCAAGGGGGTTGGTGTAAATGGAAGCATTCCAGGAGGGAAATAAATCTATTTCTACTACCTTCAAACAAAAATGACTGATTCTTGGGACTTTTGTAGCAGGAATTATTTAGAGTCCATTGGTGGCAACAGCCATGATTAGACATGCTACCTTCCAACAATGGCTTATCTGAGATACAGGGGTTTTGAGGAATTCCTTGCATAGCTTCTGTAAGAGATATTAATGTGGGAGAGCCTTTCTTTCTTGGATACCTGGTTTCATTTGGTAGAGTTTGGCATCAGTGACTCCTCTTTGATACTGCTAGTGTTCCATGACATCGACACCACCTTATCCAACGGTAAGCCTAACTACCCAACCCCAATCCCTAGGTGTTCCTACAATAATTACAATGCATTCATCTAGAATTTACATATGCCAGATACGAATTTATATATGCTTCATAACTCATCAAATCCTTACAGTCTTATGAAGGAGTAGCTGTCATTGCCTTTATTTTAGAGAGATGGAAGACACAGGCAGAGAGAGATGATGCTTCTCTAAGAACACTCTAAGTAGGTAAAGAGTACTTGCTGTACAAATGTGGGAACCCGAGTTTGGATCTCAGCACCCACACAAAGAGCCATGCATGACTGTGCACACCCTAATACTGTGGGTGAAGACAAACTAGGGTTACTTGCTGTCTGTCAAGCTAGTTTCTGATTCAGTTAGAGGCCCTATCTCAAATGATTAAGATGGAGAGTAATAGCACAGGATCCAGACATGCCTCCATATGCAAGGGCTGTGCTGTAGGTTCCTCAATGGAACAATTAGGGAATCTCTGGGACATATGACACCTAGATTCTGCAATGTCTTTTACTCTCCTCCTACCTCTCTAAAGCAAAGGTCAGAAACAATCTGCAAACTTCAGACAATCTGCAAAGAGGATGGGCAATGTCCTAATGGGGCCCTCCATGTCTCACAGAAAACCCTCATTGCCACAGTGGCCAGAGCCCTCTATAACATGGTGATAGGAAGGAGGATGAGACCGATTTCAGATGTTGTGTGCTCATGACCTGAAAGAATGGGAAACAGTATTTATTTTAAAAAAGAGAACAAAGCAAAATGATAGACTCAAGTTACACAATCAGGGAGTCTCTCTATTGATGACATGGCACCTGCCCCAAACGGCTTTTGTGGGATCCTACTGGTCATCATGGGTCTTACATTTCATAGCATCCTGGGATAATTATGAAGATCAAATGCATCCCAGAGTGAGGCAGAGAGTGAGAGAGAAGCAGTGCATCTTGGGGACAGAGCCATCTAGCTCTTCAAGGTACCCCAGGCTTGGTGCAGTAGCCGGAAGGACATAACCCGAGAGGTAAATCTTGAACTGGACTGCAAGTTCCTCCAGCAACTCTGGCTCTCAGGTCCTTCCTGTACCAGTTCACACCTTGGCCTTTTCCCATGTCTATATAGGCCTGCTGTTGTTTTCCCTAGCTGCTCGAGCCCAGCCTCAGGGCTTTTTGTAGGACAGTGCTCTCAAGGGACTGTCACAGTTTCTTCTGCTGGCCTGGAGCAATGGAGCCTGAGGACTGCTGTTTCCTTTAGCTTACAAAGGGCCAATAACTGCTGGCTGTATGTGAGTGGTGAGGGTGAGGCTATACTCCAACTTGCATGCTCCTGATGGATATGCCACTTCCGTTTGACCTCTCTGCCCCAGAAGTTACCCACTATAGTACTACACTTAAGGCTGGACTTTGGTTCAGCTTCACTTTCCCCTCAGGTTACAGCCCCATTTTCTTTTCTTCCTACGGGGGTTGTCCTATTGCATTTATCAGTGGTATGGTGGTGCATGCCTGTAATAGCAGCCCTTAAGAGGCAGAGGCAGGAGAATTACTGCAAGTTCAAAGCCAGCTTGAGCTAGAAAGTGAGTTTGGGGCCAGTCAAGGCTATATAGCATGACTGTTTCTTCCAACAAAGCCATTTGCTAGGAATCCTTGTTTTAGAGCCCCTGGCCAGGGAATTTAGACTGGTAGCAGTTTTGCACTCTGAGCCTCTTCAGAATCAATTAGCCCCTTGTGTTTTCCCAATAGCCTCAACACCAACAAGGAAAGAAATTCAGAGCAAGCACATCCTGTCATACAGACTTATACAGGTACAGTTTTAGATCTTAACAGTGCATAGTAGGCACTCCATTTCCACTTGTACGTAAATACATTTCTCTCTCCAAGTTTCTACAGAGGGTTTCCTGGCTCTCACGAAGCTTACCATTTCCCAAAATCTTGACATTCTTCCAAATACTCTATGCATCTAATACCCAAGCATTATATATAGGAGGGCAGTGACGGGAAGACATTTGTGCAGGTAATTTACGGCGAGTCTCTAAAATATCTGTTCATGACACCCCTAAAAGGCCCCTCAAGACCTCTAGGCATTACCCTACACCTGAAGTCACTTTGCATTCCAGCAACTACAAAAATGATAAACACCTTTATGATGAAGGACTGAAACCACCCCCAAGCAGCAGCCAGCTGACAGACCACCCAGAAATGGGGAAAATTATCTATGATGGCAAAGCTGTACCCTGGAACAGGGCTAGTTTATCTCTGGAGAACTAGTTTATTCCCTCAAGTCATAAGGACGTCTTTCGACCACCTCGTCTTATACCCAAAAGCAACACAGTGTCAAGCAGACCACACCTAGACTGGGACTATCTAGTTGTGTATATCTCTTGCCCTCCTACCCCATTGCTTTATTTTGATTATGGAAGTGCTTCAAAGACAGACTTGGCGGCATGAGCCTCCTTGCCCATTTTTTGCTTTTTAGAAATAGTGCTAGAAATTGAACTCAGTGCTTCAAACAAGCTAGGCAAATGTGCTATCACTGGGATGTATTCCTTGCACAACTGTGCTTCCTAACATGGCCATGTTGTTCAAATCCCCTGTTGCTGCTTTTCACCTTCTCTTATTACTTTTTTTAAACTTTTTTTTTTAAATGAAGTGTTAATATTGAGCCCTAGCTGACTTGGAACTTGATGTAGACCAGGCTGACCTCATGCTTACAGAGATTTGCCTGTCTCTGTTTCCCAAATGCTGAGATTAAAGGTGTTTTTCTCCATATGCTGTTTGATCTCTTTTTGAGACAGGGTCTCATGCAAACTAGGCTGGCATCAAACTTGGTCTGAAGCCACGGTGACCTTGAACTTCTGATCCTTCTGTCTTTCTCTCCTGAGTGCTAGGATTACAGGTACACATCACCATGCCTGATCTATGTCTTGCTGGACATTGAGCCCAGGGCTGTGTGTCTGCTGAGCAAGCACTATGTCCACTGAGCTACATTACCAGCCCTTCCCAAGGGTTTCTTGTTGTCTTAGTTAGGGTTCCATTCTTATGATGAAACACCATGACCAAAACCAAGTTGGGGAGAATAGAATTTGTTTGTCTTACAATTTTATGTCACACTGTTTATCATGGAAGGAAGTCAGGACAGAACTCACACAGGGCAGGAATCTGGAGGCAGGAGCTGATGCAGAAGCCATGGAAGGTGCTGCTTATTGGCTCATTTCTCATGACTTATCACCCTGCTTTCCTAGAAAACCCAGGACCTACCCCAGGGATGGCACCAACCACACTGGGCTGAGCCTCCCCGGTCAATCACTGATTAAGAAAAGGTCCTTACAGCTGGATCTTATGGAGGCATTTTTCTCAGTTGAGGTTCCCTTCTCTCAAATAACTCTAGCTTGTGTCAAGTTGGCATAAAACTTTCCAGCACACTCATTAAAAATTATCTTAATTAATTTATTATTATTACTTACAATTTTAAATGCTCTCTCGACAGTTTCGTATGTTCATATAATGAGCTTTAGTAATTTTCACCTTCCATCTCTTCTCATCACCCTCCCACTGGGAAAGTTCTTTCCAACCAGTCCCCTCCTGCTCTCGTGCCCTCTTTCTGTGTGTATCTCTCTGAGTTGAACTGCAATTCCTTCCTAATCATGGGTGGGAGGTTATTTACAACAGTAAGGGCAACTTCTCAGTGGCTATTCTACTGAAGAAACCCACATGACCTCCCCTAGCAACTGTTAGTTACCAATGGCCCCTCAGGGAGCTGTGGGCCGTCACGGGCCACTCATCCACAATGAAATGTTGGTGGGCCCAATCCTCTGCATGTCTTGTGCAGATAACCACAGATTCAGTGAGTTCATTAATATAATGGCTTTGTGCAGGAAATATCCTTTTGCTGCACATCTTTCCATCCTCTGGATCTTTTATTGCTTCCATCCCGTCTTTATTGATGTTCTCTGAGCCTTGGATGGGGTGATTCTGTTGTCCCATTTAGGTTCAAGCACTTCACCATCACTCATTCTCAGCACCTCTGCTAGTTATAGGTTTCTGCATTTACCACCACCTGCTGCCCATAAAAGTATTCTATAGATACAAACATGGATATTTAGAAGGTAGTTTCACCAAGAACATTTTGCAAACAACAATAGTAGATTTCTTCACTAAGGTCTTGACAAGTTTATAGAACCAGTGTGAGTTCGCTCCCATGGAACTGGCCTCATATCCAACTACATTATCCCTATAATGGTCAAACCACTATTGTACTAGCAGGCATATCTTATATAGTTCACAGGATTCACAATTGGGTAGGACTGTTGAAGATAAGACTGTTGATTCAGCAGCCTGCATAGCACCTTGGGGCATAATGAAGGTTAGGTAGTAGGATTATGCTTCCAGTTCAGTTCCAGTTTAATTACTCTATGTTCTATGGTGAAAGTTTGTGGTGTTTCAACAGTAAGCTCTTACTATCAAGTTCTGGTGGACAAGCAAGAACAATTGTAATGGACTATATTGCCTGGGGGGCTTCTGGGGACTCTATGGCCAACAGCTCTTAGAGAAATATCCTACAACCATTCTTAGAGAGATATCTCACACATTAGGATTCTCTAATAACCCAAGGTTTCTGGGAAAACAATTATCCATCTGTATAGGCTACCTTTGTTCAGACTCATTTTTTTTTCCAGACAAAGTTTCTCTGTGTAGCCCCAGCTGTCCTGGAACTCACTCTGTAGACCAGGCTGGCCTCAAACTCAGGCATCTGCCTGCCTCTGCCTTCCTAGTTCTGAGATTAAGGGAGTGTGTCCCCACCAGCAGCTCAAATTCATTTTTTATTTAAATTATATTTAAAAATAAGCTTATGAAATAGTGAGTTTCTATGGCTCTTTTTTGTATTCTTAGTTTTGGTTACCTTTTCCCTGCCTGCCCACCTCCTCCAAACATATCTACCCAGTGTTCTCCCTGTCTATATTCCCATCCAATGTATTCTAGTGTCTCCTTCCTCTAATGGTCACCTTGTATCTCATCTTCCTAATGGTCTATTGAGATGGGTAGCTAAGTCTAGCTTCATGGGGCTTCTGGACAGTTGTAATGGGAGAACAGGCTATGACAGTTCACAAGTTGTCACAGGAGTTGATGAATGGGGCCAGCCAGTAGTGGGCATCTTGGGGATGGAGGGATAGCAAAAGGGGAATCATCCTGGCCTGTGTGTATAGGGAGTATTTGGAGAAGGTCTAGTCTTTTCCCTGAGGCAGCTTCTCTTCGTCTTCATTGTTGCTTCCTATGTCCTCCAGCCTTTCATCATTGGATTTGCTTCTCAGATTCTTCAGTCTACTGTTTGCCTCTTAAAACATATAGTTGTAAAGTGGGAGAGACAACCTAGTTCAGAGCTGGAAGAGGTGTGTGCATTCTGATAGGGACAGAAAGCTGTGGGCACACCAGCTTGTCTTAGTTAGGGTAACTATTGCTCTGAAGAAACACCATGACCAAAGCAACTGTTGGAAGAAAGGATTTGTTTGATTTATACTTCTATATAGCTGTTCATCATTAAGTGAAGTCAGGACAGGAAGTCAAACAGGGCAGGAACCTGGAGGCAGGAACTGACGAAGAAGTCATGGAGGGATGCTTGCTTCTCATAGC
This sequence comes from Sigmodon hispidus, assembly GCA_004025045.1. Lineage (NCBI taxonomy): Eukaryota > Metazoa > Chordata > Mammalia > Rodentia > Cricetidae > Sigmodon > Sigmodon hispidus. The sequence goes on from PVIH01024182.1 coordinate 16,715, forward strand.
ATGCTCAGCTGCTTTCTCCTGCTTTCCAGGACAACTAGTGGTCCAGGGGTGGCATGACCTACATTAATCTAGGCCTTCCCACATTATTCACTAATAAAAAAAAAATGCAGCCAGGTGATAGTGGCTTATGTCTTTAATCTCAGCACTTGGGAGGCTGATGAAGGTAGATCTTTGGGTTTGAGGCCAGCCTAGACTATAGAGCAAGTTCTAGGACAGCCAGGGCTGTTACAAAAAGACACCTAGTCTCAGAGAAAAGACACATACAGATACACACACACACACACACACACACACACACACACACACACACACACACAAAGACAAAAGAAAAGACAATTTCCTACACTCTTGTGTATAGCCCAATCTTAGGAAGGCATTTTCTCAAATGAGTCCCCTCCTCTCCAGTGATTCTAGCTTGTGTCAAGGTGACATGAAACCAACACCACACTAACCAACTATCATGTCCTTCCATGAAGGAATTGCTTGTGCCTAGTTGTTATCTAGAACTATCTCATACTTCTGTAACTTTTGTAGTGTGTCTATATGTATGTATGTGGTGTGGTATGTGTGTGGTGTAGTGTGTATGTTGCTTTTTTGTATGTGTGTGTATGTGTGTGTGTGTACCTGTGTGGTGTAGTGTGTGTCTGTGTGGTGCGGTGTGTGTGCAGTGTATATGTGGTGAATGTATGTGTTGTGTTGTGTGTGTAGGAATGTGGTATGTGTGTTGAGTGATGTGGTGGTGGTGGTGTGTGCGTATGTGCATGTGTAGATGTATGTTGCCTGTCTATGCCTGTGAAGGCCAGAGGCCTCTGTCCTCTGTCTTCCTCCGTTCCTCTCTAGCTTATTTACTGAGGCAGAACCTCTCACTGAATCTGGAGCTCATTGACTGTGCCAAACTGGCTGGCTCTCAAGGTCCAGCTATCTTTGTCTATCAGTGAACTACCATTGCTGGTTTTTTACATGGTATTGTGGATCTGAACCCAGGTCCTGATGCTTGCACATGATTCACTGAGCCATATTCTTAGACACAGTTCACTTTTATGCAACTGACCTACTGACTTGCTTTTTATTTTTAGTTAAAAATATACCTGTGGGGTGGGGGAGGGAGGGAGAGGTGCTGAAGAACACCATAGTGCCTATGGTCTGTGTGTTAAGGAAGGAGTACTGGGATTTTAAATTATTATGACATCTGACATCTGTGTTCTCATGCGGGTCCCAGAGATTGAACTCAGATGTCGGGCTTGTATGGCTCGAGCCTTTATCGGGGATAGTTTCCACAGTTCGATTTCTGTGAGTCTTTCTTCTTGGGATTGTCAGTACCCTCCCTACTCACCTTTTGCTCTGGACTGTGTTCTAGCTGCCTGGTGATGATCATCTTACCAGGTAGCCCCCCATGCCTTCTGGTTCTCAGTTGGGCATGCCCAATGAGAAGCAGCCTTAGGAGTTGAGAGGGAGAGAGGAGAATAAGGTTGGATGTCTTAGCCACCTCAAATCTCTCTTTCTAATTTATAACATTGGCAGTGATTGCATAACAGACCCCACAGAAAGAAAGGCATTCTAAGGAGCCCTTTGTGTGTCTCAATCTATTAGCCCACCGAAACAGTGGACCCCAAAGAAATGGGAATTTCCCCCGGACCTCATGCTGGAACGTAGAGGACGGAACTTGTCTCCCAGAAAGATTTCCCACAGTTCTAACAACTCCTCAAACCATTTTACAGGATGAAGCTGAAGCCCAGACAATGAATGATGGGTCAGTGGTAGGCGGGACCACACCTTGCCTTGACTGCTTAGATGTGCAAATCCTTGGCCCTCTGTTTAAACTTTGATCTCACTTAAGAACCCTAAAGACTGACTTGGGGTGGTTTCCCTGCTGGATCTCTTTGTCTCTCTTCTGAATGTGACCACACTGAATAAATCTTTTATTGCTTTCCAATTTTAATTTGGTTCCTTTAATCAGCTTAGTGAGGACAGGTGGCCAGATCTGATTTGGGGCACAGGTTGTGACCCCAAAGTTCCATAACAGTAGTAGCATTTCTGTGTGTATGGCCACGGCTCCTGTCTGGTATCCATTTGCTCCCAGCTCTGGTTCAGGGCGGAACTTGTTAAAAGCCAGTGGATGCTTCACCAGGCTTTGTCGCTTTCTTTAACAGCGCCCCCACCTTCGTAAACAGCCTGTCCTTAGAGCCACTTCAGTTACATTTTCAGAGGATGTGAATGGCCCCTGCTGGGTCCCAGACATGTGCAATTTAATTTTCTTGACTTAGCTCATCATGCAAGTTCGGCAAAAGATTTTTGAGGCTTAATTTTTCATCCATCTTAATAGCTTTTCTTTCCGGCTTTGTCTTACCTAGAAACTTGCTGAACAAACTTTTCTTACCGTCTAAAAGCCAGCCAAGTACACATTGCACCCTGCTGCTAAGTGGGGGAGGGGGTTTGGAAAACCTACACTCTAAGCTGGGATTACATTGCCTGAATGAGTCTGCTGTTTACCTTCTCCATTCAGGACTTATTGGAGGAAAGCAAGCTAAAGAAGCATTCACCTGTAGGAAGAGGGGGAGTAGAGAGAATGTAGGAAATTAGATGAGTCACAGTTATAACCTGACCTATTGCAAACCTTCATCCCAGTCACTGCAAAAGAAAATGCTGCTTAGGACAGGTTAAGAGGTGGAGTCTAGCTTGTCACTACAGAGTTCTCTGAGGACTGGAATTGGTGGACATGGATACTTGTAAAAGGCACTGCTGATGCTCACTGATAGCCACCTGGATGGATCTCATTTGACAGCCTCCCCTTGCTTGCGTGTGATTGAATTCTGGTCAGTATAGAATGCAGCATGTGGTTTCCAGAAATCTTGGTGGTCATAAAGTGAGGATAGCAGCATCGTATGATGAAAGAACCCTTGCGTAGAGACGACCATGTAAAAACCAGTGTTAGGATTTTGTGCAGATTTGGCATGGCACGCATATGAATTACTCAGTTATCTGGTGGCGGATTTCTATAAGTGCAGGGGCCTCATGGGGAACACTGCGGAGGCAGCAGTTGATAGCAGGAGATACTTAGAAGCTGTTTCTATGTAAAAGGACGTTGTTGTTAGAGGGATATGGTTATGATTAACAGAGAAGGCTATGATGACAGAGAAGGTTATGATAGCAGAGAAGGGGAGGGGAGGGAGAGAAAGATAGAAGAAAGGAGGGGGTGGAGAGAGAAGAGGAGTGCTCGGAAACAAAGACAAGAGAGGAAAATTCCTCCTGAAGGGGACTTGACCTCACAACTCAGAGGAGGCCCTGGCTTTAGAGATTAACCACCAGGCCCCTCTTGCTGTTGAAGTTTTGTGAGGGTGTAAGCAAGAAACTTTATTGTTTAGAACACTAGATGTTGGGGTTAGAATAGTTACTCACCGTGAATAATACAAGAGTGGTACTGGAAGTGGGGCCCACATAAGCTTATAATTAGTCGATCAGGTATGAATCAGCAAATTGTACTACCAGCTAGCCCATTTTTAATGTTTTCTCTAAAAGCAAGCTGGGAGCTTATGAAAAATGCTTGATTAGATCGGAAATACATATAATTTCTCTCATCTACATCAGACAGCTCACTCTGACTTATCAACTAAAAAGATGTCAATTTGTTTGACCTGGCTTGTTTGTGGTGAAGCCATGATTATCTTTAGTGATTCTTCCCCTTCCTTTCCTTCCTCCTTCCTTCCTTTGCTCCCTCCCTCCCTCCCTCCCTCCCTCCCTCCCTCCCTCTTTTCTTGCTGTCTCCACTCCCCACATCCCCCGCCCCCAGAGTTTGAAATGTCTAATAGTCAACTTAGATTTCTTTGTCGAAAACATCCTCAACTTTATGGTTCCATAATTCTTTTTAAAAACTGCTTTTCTTCTTTTTTTTCTTTTTAGAAAACAAGACATTTATTCTCTTTTAGTAAATTTGGCTTCCACAAATGTAGAATAATATGTGCCTCTTACCACTTCACAGAAAATGCCAGAACTTTATGACAATTTACCTCCATTCACTCCCTCGTACTGTAATAACTTACACTTACCCAGCTATGTATATACCAGTATTCTCAACACTGTGTACTTACTGATACAATGAATATTCGCCCTAGTCTGCTAATTTATCAGATCACTTCTGGGACTGGGGAATGGTTCAGCTGGTAAAGTGGTTGCCTTGAAACGTGACAACCTGAATTCCATCCCCAGAAGTCAGGGAAAATTGTCACTGTGGTAGCCTGCCCATCTATTCCCAACCATAGGGAGGTGGAGACAGCAGGAACCTGGAGGCTCACTGGTCGGTCAGCCAAGGTTTTCTGCACGATCAACTCCATCTCTTGTAAGAGACCCTGTTTCAAAGGAGGTAGATTGTGTTTTAGGAAATGACAGTCCAGATTGTCCTCTGCATCCCCCCACATTTGCATGCACACATAAAATTAAAATATTCTACTTATTCTAGAGTGGGGCAAGTGATGTGGGCAAAGAAAGCATTCCATGAAGGGCTTCTTAGACTATGTGAAGCACAGCTAGGACTTTAACCCCGCTCTCTGCCATCAGATGCCACCTCTGGTGGTATCAGATGCTGCAGTCATCTAGTCTGTATATTGTCTGTTCTGATTGTACTCTGCCGTCTTTCTCCCACAATCATCTCTGTTATGCACTCCCCAGAAGCATCGTAGTGAATGCGGAGAAGGCTCTGCAACTCAGCAAGATTCCATGACTATGCAGGGGCCAGGAAGTTCAGACCACTGGGTAGTTTAAGCCAAGGACACCACTCCCAGAGGGATGAATGGGCTGGGAAGATGCCCATGACTCTCTCGCCTCTGCTCAGCCCTGACAGCAATGGGCCCTGACAAAGCCACCTTCTTGGACACCTACTCAGTTGCTACCTGGTAACTTCCCTTGGAACACTTGGGGGGCAAAGGAGAGGCAACACGCCTGCAATGTAATTAACACTATAACAACTTGTTTCCCCCTTGGAGAATTACACCATTAGCTGCTTCAATTGTGCATGAAATATAAATTACATTACTCGGAGGCATCATGTCGGAGCAGACTCGATGCTAAGTGACGAGGCTCTCCAGGGTGCATCCCACTCCCCAGCCAGCGGGTCAGAAGGAACATGGACCCTGAGGCTGAGTGCCAGCCCATCAGCCTGTCATCTCCTTGGCTGCTCCAGTCTAGAGAATCTACTATGGAGAATCATTCCTGGACCATGTTGGGAAACCCAGCAGTTTTCCCACTTGTTCATTGGCTTATAATTTCAGACTTCCCTTTTCTTTTTTTTTTTTTATCCAGACTTCCCTTTTCTATTCCCAGTTCACACACACAAGCAGAAAAAAGAAGATATTTTCTCACTTTCTGGTGTGTGCATGTGTGCGTAGGCTTGTTTGTATCCTTATGTGCATGTCTGTGTCAAGACCTGTGACATTTATTAATTTTTAAATTATTTATTATCATTGCATTGCATGATATATGAGTGTGGGCATGTATGTGCCACAGTGTGTGTGTGTGTGTGTGTGTGTGTGTGTGGAGGTTATAGGACAAGTCTGTGATGCCAATTCTCTTCTTCCATCTTTCCATCAGTTCCTGAAATGGAACTGATGTCATTGGTTGCAGGACATGTTCTTTCCCTTCAGAACCTTCTGTCCTGTTCGTGTATACATATTTGAACAGGTTGGAGGAATCAGTCCGGAGGATTAAATACTTGTCAGAGTAATGTAAAGAGGGCAGGTAGATCCACCTGAGAATGGATGAAAGTAGTACTTTACCAGTGAGTCTAAATGACTTCTGGTGGTCTCTCATCCTTTGAACGTCTAGAAAATATTGCAAATCCCACCCTGACTCCTCATCCCTCAACAGACCCATATAACCCCCAAGTTTCCACACCAGCTCTCTGGGCATGACCTCTACCCTGCTTGAGAATCATGCTGAGAATGAGCGGTGCTAATATGGGAGGGGCTAAGAAACAAGAGAAGATGCCTACTTTGGGTCCATTACCCCTCTTGAAATACAGTGAAGGAATTTTCCAAACTCTAATGTCCTGAGGAGATGTCATTGCTTTCCCAGAGACATGGGCTAATTTGGCTTCGTTTCCATTCTAAGAGAGAAAGGACAATGAGCAGTGACCAGCAATGTGACTTTTATGAAGCTGCTATCCTTCAATCCAGGGCTTTATTGGGCCCTCCTTCTCAAATCCTGGTGCCTGGTCCCATGGCAATCCTGGAGCAGACTGCCCTTGGGTGCTGTTAACAGCTGCTGGGAAGGCTCAGAGCCAGCTCCTCTCGCCAGAGCCCATGTTAACGGGCAGGCAGGAAGTTTGGAAAGCAAGCGTGAAGCTGCAGGAGAAATTTGGGAAAATATCGTGCAATTACCCTAATGACAGCTGTACAAATCACACAACCGCTCCTCAAATCCCCTGCCTGCAAGCAGAGCCAAAACCCACATATGGATTCAAGGAGACCTGCAGAGGGCCGCAGAGTGGGGGAGGGGAGCCGAAAGACTCCAGGGGCTCTGCTTGTGCTGGGAAGGAGGGGCTGCTCCCCCAAAGTCCTCTCCAGCTCTGTCCTATTCAGACCAGACCCT
>PVIH01024183.1:0-23293 GCA_004025045.1 Sigmodon hispidus
AGATAAGCAGGGGATGTACTCACTCACTAGTGGTCTCTAAACAAACAAACAAGAAAAAAAGCCAAACATGCCCAAGCGGCAAACCACAACCACGGAACAGCTTGGGATCAGAAACACCCTGGACTGACCCTTTGGATCCCACTCCACCTAGAGGAACACCTGACTCACTCTTGAGGAAGGGGGGAAAGAACTGGATTTGACCAGAAGTGGAGACTGATCTAAGCATTACTGGGTCAGTGGGACCATAGGACTGTCTGCTCCCTGCCCAGGGAGGGGATGGGGAGTTTCAGAGGAAAAAAATGACCAGATGTGTTGGGAGGGGGAAGAGACCTTGAATAAGGATATACAGAGATGGAAAAAAAAATTCAGAGGGAAAGATGAACACAAAAAAAATATAGGTGTAGCAATCTTATTTGTATTTCTTCCCTTGATAAGTCATGCTTATCATTCTTATCCTCTGTATAGTTATTGTTAACTCTTCCACATTTTAAATTCTTTTTACTGTGTTTTTTTTTGATAAATACCAAATAAAGAAGGAAGAAAAGAAAAAACAAATGAGAGAGAGAGAGAGAGAGAGAGAGAGAGAGAGAGAGATTTTAGAAGATACATCTCTAAGTGGAATGTCTTTGTCAATTCCCTCTCTTCAGAGCTTAGGAAACCACACAGAAAAGGAAGCAAGAAGAGTTTCAGAGTTAGTGGTGATGGATGACACCAAGAGAATGAAGTTCCCTAAATCTGCAAAGAGAATCTTCATGACAACTTACAGACAGGAAGCAGCAAGCACAAAGCCTGCACAGTTCTGCAAGGGGTACTCACTATATATCATAGCTTTCAGCTTAGTATTTTTATGGAAATCTTGAGTAAGTGCACATTAGGTCTGTGAGCCTTGCTCCTTTTCCCAGGGCTCTTTTCATTGTGTTGGTTTGCTTTGTGAAACTTCAATGTGAAGGTTATTGTTTTTACCTTAGGATATTTTATTTTCTTATGTTTTATTGTTATCTCATAAAAAACATTGGTTTATTTTTCTGAGGGACAAAAAGTAGTGAATTTGTGTCAAAGGGAGTGTGTAGGGTAAATGAGAGGACATGGAGATGATGAATGTAATTTGGATTTATGGGCTAAGAAAAGAATCTACATTTTAAAATAATTATAAAAATATGAAAATATAATAATTCATCCTTAATTCTAGTTGTTTTGTTTTGCTTGAAACAGAATTGTATGAGTCTTGATAGGCCTCAAAGTCACTATTATTCTTGTTATGAAGCTGAGGGTGGTCTTCAACTACTGTTCTTTCTCTATATATTTCTGTTAGAATTATACTTGTATCCTATTATGTATATTTCATGCAATACTTAACCTCAAGCAATATACAAACCTCAAGGCTTTGTGCATTCTAGAAAAGCACTATACCAGGATAAAAATCTTATCCTACACTCCTTGGTTTCCACAAAGTGAATCTAGATATAAAATAGTATAGACATGAAACTCATTTAAATAACATTTTCCTTTTATGTACAGTATATTATATATACTGTAGTATTATAAGAATACATTATCTTTATTTGGTCTAATTTGTACATAAAGTTCTCAAGAACTTTTACATAGTATGCCTCCTAGCTGTGAATATCTAAGATTTTTCACAGTTCTATACACTGCAGTGTAGATCTTATTTGTTCTATAATGTATCTTTTATTTATTCTTTTTTTTGCAAAAGATAAAATAATTTTTATAATATATACAAACAATAATTACAGGAGTAATGTCCAGTCCATTAGCAAATTGAAAACTTCAAAAATATTTTATTATTCATCCTATTTTATTAAGTCTAGAAGATTGTGCCTAATTCACTTTCTATCTAACTTGTAATACTAACTAAAAACTATATTTTGATGTCTCTCATACTACACACTTTAATTAATTTATTTATTTATTTATTTTTCTCAAAGAAGTCACACTTTCTATCCTTGTATATCCTTATTCAAGGTCCCTTCCCCCTCCTGCCACATCAGGTCATTCTCTCTTCTCCACAACTCCCCATCCCCTCCCAGGGCAGGCAGCAGGCAGTCCCATGGTCCTACTGCCCCAATATTGCTTAGTTCAGTCTCCACTCCTGGCAGATCCAGCTTTCTCCCCCCCCCCCAAGAGTGAGTCAGGTGTTCCTCTAAGGGGAGTGAGATCCAAGGAGTCAGTCCAGGGTGTTTCTGATCTCAAGCTGTTCAGTGGTTGTGGTTTGCAGCTTGGGCATGCTTTGCTTTTTTCTTGTTTGTATGTTTGTTTAGAAACCACTAATGAGTGAGTACATCCCCTGCTTATCTTTCTGAGTTTGTGATACCTCGCTATTTGTCCTTACAGTATTTTCTGTGGGCATATTTACTTCAACAAAGCAAACAATATGAAGCTGATCATTGAAAACAAATAAGAAAAATGTGAATTCACTTTGAACTTTTGCAGACAAAATTCAGACAACTTTGAACTTTTAAAACAAAGATGCTGCTCAGGGATCTCCCTTGGAAGAGGAAATAGAGAAGATCTTCTGAGTAAATTGGGATCATAACAGGAAGAGAACTAGAAGAGGAAGAAATAAATCATGAGAGAAAGAGATGGTTGATTTAGTAGAACAACAAAAAGGGAGAAAAAAAAGAAATGGATATCTAGATAGAAAGAACCACTGTGGGGTTGGAAAGAAACTTCAAGGTGTTAAGGAAACCTCCAAGAACCCACAAGATTTCCCTGGCTAGAACTCAAAGCAATAGTAGAGAGGGTGCCTAAAAAGGACTTCCCCTATAATCAAATGAATGTCCACTATAGAACCTTCATCCAGCAATGGATTGAGGCAGAAGCAGAGATCCATAGGTAAGCACCAGGTCAAGCTCCTGAACTAGCGAGACAGATTGAGAGAGAGAGAGAGAGAGAGAGAGAGAGAGAGAGAGAGAGAGAGAGAGACAGACAGACAGACAGACAGACAGACAGACAGAGACAGAGAGACAGAGAGAGAGACAGAGAGAGAGACAGAGACAGAGAGAGACAGAGAGACAGAGAGGCGGGGGAGGAGAGTGTATATGAGCAAAGGGATCAGGATCATGAGTAAGAGACCTACAGAGATGGCTGACTCAAACTATTGAGAGCTCACTGAGCCAGAAGCAACTGCTGAGAAAACTTCAGGGAAAGAAACTAAGGTCTCCAAAGGTAAAGGAGTGTCAAATGGAGAGTAAAATTTGGGGATCCTCTTGCAGTAGGATTAGAGTATGTTCCTGTGCATTAACTCACATCTCTGTGCTCATTTTCTACAGAGGAGTACCTAAGCCAGCCTTAATACAGGGATGAAGGACTAGGACCTAGTATCTACCTCAACTTATTATGCCAGAGTGCACTGACCCACCTTAGGACTCCTGTTGTCCTTGGGAAATAGATGGAGGGATAGGGGGTGGGAAGGCTGAAGGAGGATTTGGAGAGACTGGGAAAAAGTAAAGGAGTAAAAAAACCAACCAGCAACACTATATATCTTTATGTTTAATAAGAAATACTAATGTCATATCACACAGTATAAACTGCATTGCTGTAAGTTAATAGAAGGAATAAAAGAAACAAAAAAATTAATTATGGAAATAATTCATATTTAATTGAATATTACTATATTCACAAAGTATCAGAAGAGAACCACTAAATAATGTTTTGGTTTAATACATAAAATCATGGTCAATTATGTGTTGTCTGGCTTTCTGTTGGCCTACGAGCTCACAAAAGAGGAAAAAAATGACACAGAGACATACTAATTATGAAAGCTTGGCCTAAGCTTTAACTTGTTTCTAATTAACTAATAACTCAAATCACACATTTCTATTACTTAACTTTCTGCTTCCTGGCTTTACTACATCATCGCTGTACAACTCATCCTGCTTGCTCTGTATAATAGCATCTCTATTATTGAAAAGAAATGAATTCACTTTCATTTTCTTTTCAATATCTACTCTACTCAGAATTCATACCTAGCTATTGGTTTTCACTATTTGAATGATACATTTTTACAGTGTATACAGTTTTTTTTCCAACAGCTATGAAGAATTAATTAGTGTATACTCCATTCTTTAATATTGTCATGATTTAATGGACTTCTCATAAACAATGCTTAAGGCATATATCTAACTAATTATATACAAAATAGGAAGGCTAAGACACTTAAGAAAATCCATTAAGTAGAATTATATGAATAATAAGTATTCTAATATTCTAAGTTCCTCTATACAAGTTCTGTTTAATAGTTGTTACATTTCATTTTTCCCTTTGAACTCTGAATCAAAATAAAACTTAAATCATCTAAATAAATAACTCACATCTAATAATAAGTGTAATCTAAACAAATAAGTGTAATCATGGTTTAAACAAACACTAGAAAACACCAACTTTTTAATTAGTGGTAGATAATAGATATGCTATTTTATGTAATTGTTTTTTATTTAGATATGCTATTTTATGTAATTGTTTTTTATTGCTGTTTCTTTTACTGTATTAAAACAGATTAATTTCTAAAAAATTACATAAGTCTTATACAATTTGATGGTGGCAAGTCTGCATGACCAAAGTAGAGAAGGATTATGATGGTCAATAATATTGAGAAAGAGATAAAGATAGAGAAACAAAAATAAAATGACATATTTAGATAATTTGAAATTATACTTTCTCTCCTCATAATTAGTCTTTGAATCTTTAAAGAAAAGTATAGCGAGGAGTCAAAATGTACCCAATTTTATGTTAGAATGAAATTGTTAAATTCAGTAAACACTCATTCACTTTCATGCTTTCTGTGACCTTATTTAAAGACTAATAATAAGTATAGAAATCACACAGTCTACAAAGCACAATTATGAGTCTCTTAATGCAGCTTTTGTTCCAGAACTGCAATTCAGGAATATATCTTAGAGACAAACTGAGCATAATATGACTATATTATACTTTTATTTTATTCCAGGGGGAACCTCAAGGCCCCCACCCCTACCCTTACCCATATTCTCATGTTGAGTGTTCAAAGCATATTGCAATATTGTTAAAAGGGAAGGGTTTTACTTGATGTAAAGTAAACCAAAACACCAAAATTCACTCAGTCACTATATAGGAAAATTCATTCTAGAACCTGTTTTTAGAAATGATGTTTAATCTACATCTACATTTAATTTCACTGTGAAAAGTAAATTTCAATTACTCAGATTACATAGTTTCAAAAAAAATTGAAATTACTACATATTGGCACATGGAGATGCATCATTAATTATCATATGTGCAATGGGTAATAGGTAATCACTTAACTGCTCTCAATATTATATTTAATTCCTGACACGGAAACAAAATTTAAAGAGAACAAAACACTAAAGAGGATGAAATTAAGCAATGCCATTGCTTACCAAACAGCATATCTAACTTTCCTACAGGTAAAAGAACACCATTAAAAAAATATTGAGAATTTTTTCCTAACCTGTGGTCAATATTTCAATCTTGTAACGATAACAATTAAGCAATTCACATGTTCATTAACAGTAAGATGGATATAAAAAGTAGGTGACATAAAAAGTCATTTTAAGAAAAACACTATATTTCTACCATTTGTACTATTTATATGTAATATATAATATTTAACATACATATAAAGCAAGTATATCTAATATAAAGATAAAAGTTATCCACTACATACATCAATCAATAACATCATCTTTTATACTTATTGTAAACTGTTGTAATCAGTATATAATTAGATATGATATACTCTTAAGTGACTGACTGTGGATGTTGCATTATGTTTTGTCTGGCCTTTCTGACTTATCCTCATGGTTTGGACCCATAGTCCCACAGAAACACATGCAGTCCCACAGAGACACAAACACTTACATTATTTTTATACTGATTGACCTAGTAGTCCCCAGGCATATAACTTGCTAGCTCTCTCGTCTGAACTCAGCCCATTTTTTTTAGCTGTGTGGCTCAGTACCTTTTCTCAGAGCAGCATTTCAGCTTCTTTCCGCTGTGTCTACCGCAGTCTCTTCATTGTGTCTGTGAAGGCTCTCTCTGGTGGCTCTCTGTTCTTTCTGTACTCTTTAGTTTTCTTAGCCTGGTAGCCCCACCCACACTTCCGGTTTGGTTTTGGCCAATCAGCTTTTTATTAAACCCATAGGCAGGACAAATATTTACAACATTACCAACATAATTCCACTACATTTCCTCTTTTTCTCTTTTTAAAACAAAAAGAGAATAAAGCCACCAGAGAGATCCACCAGAGACACAACAAGGACATGTAGTAGACTCAGAAGGAAGAAGCTGAAATACTGCTTCGAGAATAGGTACTGAGCCACATGGATGAACAAGATGGGTTAGTTCAGATGAAGGAGCTAGCAAATTATATGACTGGGCCTTAGATTAATATGCATAAAGATAATATAAGCATCTGTGGAATTATTTGGGTCTAAGTAGGCAGTGGGGCAGAGAGTGGGTCCAAACCTCTGGTCTAGAACAGAAAGTATGGGCAGAACCTTTTACAACATATGGAGGTAATTTCTTCATGACAACATTACTACAAACATGTGAGCAATATATCACATGATGATGTCAGAATGGCTGTGTTTATGCAAAACTTTCAACTACTGGACAGAAAGCAAATGAAAAGTTGCAATTTTTCAAACTCCTTTGAATGTATGTCACAAGGACTTACATATTTTCCATTAAAGCTGCTACTAATTTACCATTAGAGCTACCCTTGTAACTTATTCTTTAATAGTTGTGCATCTGGGAGCATTCATTTCCCGTTCATAATATCAAACAAATTAACCTAAAGTGATTTGGTTGTTTTTAATACTAAACTAATTTATTTTTTTATGTGTGAATGTGTGTGTGTGTGTGTGAGAGAGAGAGAGAGAGAGAGAGAGAGAGAGAGAGAGAGAGAGAGAGAGACTTTGTCTGTCTGCCTTAGTTTATGTGTGCCATGTTTGTGAAGGCATTAATAGAGGTGAGAGTGATAGAGACCCTGGAGTGTAGGTAAAGTCAGATTCTGGCTTCTGATTTGGATGCTGAGAACCCAAACCTAGTCCTTGGAAAAAACAGTAAGCTCTCATAACTGCTGAGCATCTCTTTAGTCTTCTGATATTTATTATTATTATTATTACCATCATCATTATCATTATTACTTTATTTTGAGATTACTTAATGCTTTACTTTCTGCTACAAAGGAAGTTCTGTAATTGGAGAGTATGTAGAAAGATTTCAAACAAAAAGATCATCTCATTGTAGGAAAGAAAATATTTCAAGAACATGTCTAGCATTGACACAAAATTTTTATCAAACATTTTTACTCAAATATGTAATAAATAAAATAATAATCAAAAGAATAAAACATAATTTTTTGTATTATAAACCTTTCTATGTATTTGAGAACAAGACAAACAGAGGGTAAAGAGAACAAAATTAATATAAATTTATACTTAGATAATCAGTGTTCACTGGTAAACAAACAAACAACAATAACAAGAAACTAACCACTAGAGTTTCAGGAACACTGCATTGTAAATACTAGTGAACTAAAAAGAGAACACAATAAATATGAATGAATAATGAGAGAAAATAGCAGCTAAGCGGAGTTATATTCAATTTTGTGGTTAATAAAGTTTAAAATGTAACTCAACTTGAAATTCATCTGAACATTTAGACTAAATTTGATACGGACATTTAATATTTAAAGGTGAGTATATAGTAGCTAAGATTTGAAAAGGTATCAAGGACCATAATGTTATCTAAACATGTAGAAAATTAAAAAGGCTGAAGTGATATTAAAATAGCCTTACAATTTATTCTGTAATTACCATGTGTTCAAAATTGGAATGTTGGGAACTCATAAATTACAGCCTAGGAAATATGTAGCCTATTTCAAAAATAAATTTTGCATAATTATATAGGCATCAGAGAATATAAACAGAGTTGATAAATCTATGTACAAATTTAGGGCACAGAGATCAAATCCAGATTAATTCAGATCCATACATTTTAATATGCAATGTAAAATTTGGCTTTACACATTTTTCAGGTTTGAATTAGAAAGTTTTACTTTCCCAACATTTAGAACCAGAAAAATGTTAGTCAGAATATTAGTTTCACTGCTAAATAATAGATGAAGTTGTTTAAAACAAGGAGGTCAAGAAAGTAAATATTTCAACTAGAGCTCAGGGTTTGTTGCATCATTCTTTTTATATGAATAAAGTCTCATTTTTTTATACATGTATGCCCTTTTTCAAACTTCCATTCTCCTTCCCCCCCTCAGTCACTCACTCTTATCTTCATCATTTATCTCCTCCCTAGCAAGGGCAGGAGGTTCCACGGTCCCCAGGTGTCTTAGTTCAGCATCTACTCCAGGCCACTAATGACTACTCACTGCTTATCTTTCTAGGTTTGTGATACCTCGCTCAGGAGGATGTTATCCAAACCCTATGACATCATTCTTTATACAAAATACTCAAAAATTGAGAAAGAAATTGTTGACATGGGAGAAAAGACACTTGAAAAGCTAATATAGTTATATAGATGCTGGTAATGGACATACATACATACATATATATATATATATATATATATATATATATCTCCAAAGACATTAGTTATATAGTAAAAGACTAGGGCATTAAGGGTGAATCTCCTAGATAGGAGAAATATAAAAGTTAGGTATGGATGAAATTAGGGATTAAAGACTTGTTCTTGAGAATCAGAGACAGGAAAGGAAGAAGAGGCAAAGAGAAGAAATATATGGAGATATGCCCAAAACTAAAGGCTATTTAAGGGGTTGTACTGAAGCTTACTACAATAAAAATTGTATAAAATATTTACACATATGAAGGTAACCTAAATTAATTGCCAAAATTGGCAAAACAGGAATTCTACTGGCCATCTCTTGTTACCAACTGAAATTTTAGTACTGAAAGTGGGTTCCAATTAATAGAATTCTAATAAATATCCAAACAGTCTCTAGTCCATCTCAATCAGCCCTCAGTAAACCATGTCTAATGGTGACCCTTAACAAATTAACAGTAAAGAGCAATTGCCAAAGACAACATTTACACAGCTCATTGAACATGGAGACATTGAACTAACTAGTTCCTATGTATAATCTTCACATGTATGGATTAGTGTTTATGCTACTGGAAGGTATTATGCACAATACCCAAGAAAAAAAGATAAATGTCAACCCAGCTAAAAACTCATTGATTTATTTTAGTAATATGCCTGCAAGATTTGTTGTGTAATATTGGCACAAAGTTTGTGGGAGTAAGCAACTGAAATCTGATTTAAGTTAAAGCCTACCATATAAGGGAGTACTTAATCTTGACACTGCTTGGGTAGGCAAGAACCTGAAACTATGTAGGTCAGGAATCTAGGGGAAAACCAAATACTACAGTTTTGCTAAAAGAACATAGCAATAGCATGACTTGTTATGACATTTTGTTATACTCATAGATTTATGCCTTGCTCAGTCATCAACAGAGAAGCTTTCTCTTGCAGCAGATGATAATAAATTTAGAGAACCACAGCCAGACAATATGCAATATTATGAAACACTCAGTTTTAAAGGGATATCTCCATCAAGCCTTTCACCTCAGAGCTCAGGGAACTCTGTTAAAGAGGAAGCTAATGAACACCACGGAAATAAAACCTTCTGTACACAACAACACTGGTGCACATATCAACCCTCAGTAATTATAACAGCATGCAGAGGGGCTAGGACAGATGGGTCATAGAGCTGAAAAGAGAAGTGGACATAAGCATCCAGAAGCTATTTTCAAATTACAGTCATTCACAAATGGGAAATTTGCCCTCCCAAGAAATTTCATTGGGGGAAACAAACGACTTTTTAGGGTAGACCCCTTTCTCAGCAGCAAATAGCATATATATATATATTACTCAGTTTCATTGTTGGAGGGCTTTTTGATTAATTTTTCTCAGGTTATTTTATTTTATTATTATTGTTATGTTAGTCATAGCAGCAGTTGTAGTAGTAGTAGTGGTAGTAGTAGTAGTGAAAGTCCTCTGCAAATACATTGTGCCTTTCTATTTTGTTTTTATGGGATTCTCCTTTGTGTGAACATATGTTTCTCTATCGCCTGTATCAGTTTCTTTTGTTGTTCTTTTAACACCCTTTCTTGCTTGTTTGTCCTAATATGGTTTATTTATTTTTGTTGCTAATTATTTTATTACATTATTTTTAGATATTGATACCTTTTTGTTTTTTAATGAGAGACAGAGGATGTGGAACCAGATGGAAGGTCAGGTAGGAGAAGCTGGAAAGAACAGAGAAAGGAGAGATTGTAGTCAGAATATTTTGTATGAAAAATATTTTTTCAATAAAATAAGTAATTATATAAATAGTATGAAAACATCTGAACAAAATAAAAATGCCCTTACTTGGATCTAGAAATTGCGTTAATAATAGTGAAAAATAAAATAATTCTTAACTTCAGGTAAAACTGTATTTTTTCTGGTTGATTAGTAGTGAGATCAGGGAATGTCACTGACTCTGTTGCCTGCTTTAAGGATCTGTTTCTCCTGTCTGGTTATCTCATTCAACCTTAGTGGATAAGGGTTTGCCTGATTTCCCTGCAGGTGGATATACCATGACTTTCTGATATCCATAAAATCCTCCAAGGGAAACAGTAGAGGACTGTATAAGGGGGTGGTGGTAGGAAGATAAAGGGAAGGGGAAACTTTGGTTAGAATCTAAATGCAAGAAAATAAGATAGAATAAAATTAATATTATTGTATACTTATTCTGTAAAAAAGTCTGCAAATTCAGAGGTTCTAAGAAATGCTGATATTTTGGGCTCCTCACTGAACAATTAATCTAGTTTTTTTGTGTGCTCAAGGTAATGGGGAGAATGCTAAAAGAACATGGATGACTTGAAGCAGGCAGCTTTGTTCATTACTAATTCTTTGAGATTATATAAGCAAACTGGCCAAGACTATGATGAGGAAACCCACACAGACAGATGACATGAGTTATTGGAAACTCACTGATTTTTAACTGATATCTGCAGAACCTGTATGGCATCAAACTAGGCCCAGTGAATGTGGATGATAGTTGAATGGCCTGGGGTAGTAGATGGGGCCTCTGACAGTGGGAGCAGTGTTTATCCCTAGTACATAAAGAGGCTTCCTCGAGTCCATCCCATACAGAGGGACACTTTACTCAGCCTCAATCCTGGGGTAAGGGGCTCATTCTTACCTTACCTGGATAGACCAGATTTTATTGACACACCTTGGGAGTCCCTTCCCTCTCTGAAGAATAGATGGCAGTAATGAGGTGGAAGGGAGCTTGGAGATGATTGGGAAGAGGGAGTGGAACAGTGGTGGGTATATTGAAAAAAATCTTTGAAATAAAAACATCATAGTTGTTTTTATATAATATATTCTGTATATTTTCCCTTTCCCCTACTGCTTCCATTTTCTTTTTTTTTAACTTTATTTATTTACTTATTTATCTGCCTTGGTGTTTGCCTGGAACTGGAACTACAGACAGTTGTTAGCTGCCATGTGGGTGCTGGGAATTGAACCAGGGTCCTCTGGACGAGCAGAGGGTGCTCTTAACCGCTGAGCCATCTCTCCAGCCCCTACTTTCATTTTCTTATCACTGATTTCTGTCCAGATTCATGGTCTTTCTGTCTCCCTTCAGAAAACTGACAGAAATCCAAGAAATATTAATACATACTGTAAAATAAAATGAAATAGAAGAAATAAAAACAGATCAGAATATGATAAAACAATCATGAAGCATGGGGGGTATAAGGAACGGTGAGAATAGAATATGAGGCAAAAGGATGGAACAGGATGATAGAGATAGGAGAGGGACAAAGAGGAAGAGCCACAAAATAGATGATTTGGGGGTTAGGGAGAAAACTGAACACATAGGAATTCACAAGAATGAACCCAGCTAATACTTCATGCACTTACGGAGAAGATATTTGAACTGCCCTTACCCTATAAACAAATTGATGACCATCCTAAATGTTATTGCTATGCCCAGGTTTCAGAATCCCCAACCAGACCTGTATCTGACTCTCCAATGCAAGACCAAAAGGTTTCTTTATTCAAGCCAAAAAAGGGACCTCTTCTGACATTCTATTTGATTGCAAGTAAGGGAGGAAAATCTCAAGTTCTTTTTTTTTTCACAAGTGATTTATATAGGAGAGAGTTATAAGCTGTGGATTATGTGTCCTGGTGCTGTGTGATTGGACAGGGAAGCTAAAGATTAAGTAGTCATTGGAGAAATCAGTATAGATGACTGTTAACAGCTTGTCAGAATGTCTGTAGGGAAATTATAAGGTTTTGACAGGATATGAGGTATCTTATAGAAACATCTGGTCTTTATAAATAATTTTACTGCCTGTAAGCCTATATCCTGCTTTTGCCTATACCCAGATATTTTTTAATTGCTTTTTGAAAATCAATATCAAACATTATATTAAAAAAGCAAATCATTCAGAGTAGATAACAAAAAAGCCCACACAATAAATAATAAAACTTCTCTTTTCTCTAAAAAACTTGAAACAAAAAAAATCTCTTTTAACTATTGTTTCACTGTAGTTGATTGTCTGCAGAGTAGTAAACATATTGACTCAAAGAAGCCTTATTGTTTTTAGATTCTTTGATTTATAAGAAAAATTAACATATTAGGTCAAATTAAGCAAACAGAAAGAAAGGCCTGATAATTTAACTTTAAATTCCACTAAAGGAAAAAGAATAAATATAATAAAGAAAATAGTCTCAGAAGAAAGATTATACCAATAAGAATTAATTTTTAAAATACAATAATATTGATACGTGTTTTGAGTATGAGATAATATCATTTCTCTTTGGTATGTGCATTTATAAATCATTTAAATATGGAAGTGAAACTTCTATATTAGGTGATAATATTTATACATATGCTATGCTTTGTTACAAAGTATAAGGTATTTTTTAAATTAGCTATACTGGCATGAAATAAGAACATACAATATCTAAAATGTGTTGAATAGAATCAGGGAAATATATAAAATTAATCAATTCAAAGTTTGTTAAAATACAATGAAGAAACACACAACAAATGAAACACATTCAAATAATTTCTAACAGACAAAATCAAAGAATTAAGAATAACAATAAGAAAATATAAAATATCTGATATAAAATATTATGAAATAAATTTTAAGATAGTGAAAACTGAATATATAAATATATATTAAATATCTACTGATTGACTAAAATTTAAACAGTCGTATGGTTTTTAATTTTTATTTTATATATTTATTTTAATTATTTTCAAACTTATTGTAAAATGAGGCATTTTTAAAAGCAATATATTGTAAGAATTAGACTCAAAGACTATATGTTGCATATATTACTTTTGTGTACATATATGTTGTGCCTGACAATCATGCACCATATGTGTGCTTGTGGTCAGCACAGGCCAGAAAGGGAAATTGCTTCAGCTGCAGTTATGCATGGTTATGCATCATCATGTGGATGTTAGAATTCTAACCTGGGTTTCTGACAGAGGAGCCAATACTCTTAACTGTTCAGCCTTTTTTTTCCAGATACTCATATGCTTTTGAAAGAGGATTAAGTTGTCATTTATGTCAGGGTGTTACCTATCCCCAGAGGGATAGTCTATGATGGGTGGATCCATGATGGGAAAGGCCTGAGACCACAGACTCAATCATGTATTAATACTTCTGCTGTACCTTTACACATTTGCTAATGGGAATGGGGACATCACTACTGCTTGTAATGTAATTTGTTTATCACATGGAAACATCCCATTCTACTGGGCAATTTAATCTGTGGATTATTATGAAGATGATTTCTTCCTAAGGTGTGCTGTTTAATTAATGATAATTTTAGTTTACATAATGTTTTGATGATTAAAAATATATACTAGAGTGATGTAAGATGTCTTAAGGAGATGCATAGATCACAGTTCAGGTTAATAATCAAGGAAAACAATTGAATCCCAGTAACTAGCAGGC
Source organism: Sigmodon hispidus (assembly GCA_004025045.1). Classification (NCBI taxonomy): domain Eukaryota; kingdom Metazoa; phylum Chordata; class Mammalia; order Rodentia; family Cricetidae; genus Sigmodon; species Sigmodon hispidus. The sequence continues at coordinate 14,025 of PVIH01024183.1, forward strand.
ATCTAATTCTTTAATCTTAATGTTGGGAGATGTACTCACAAATTTTGGGTGCCTCATAGCTCAAACCATGCTTTGAAAATACCTTAAAATTAGACTAATATGATTTTCTTAAATAGCTTTGAGTTAAAAAAAATTAAAGAAGACAATTTGTGTTTTAGAAAGGCACATACTTGAGTGAAGACCTTTTTAAATTTAGGTAACAAGAATAAATCAACCCAGTTATTGTTAGCTGACATACCTGTCTTGTTGGTTGATTCTTAAAGATAATAATTAATTCCTTGAACACATTACTGCCCTTAAATTCTTATTATAAAATAACAATAACAAACCAAATAACTATTGATGAGTGGATATGCACAACTTGGTTTTCACCTCTATTATATAAAATGTTTAATCATGTAAGGTCTATTGAAAACATACTGTCTTTTACTTGTATTTATTGTAATCATTCACTTAAAATATCTCTTGTAACCATATTGCAATTTTTATATTGTCTGAAAGATTTTACTGGGTTATTTAAGTTGTAAGAGAGAGAAAAACATAGAGGAACAATTAGAAGCAGAATATAATAAATAACAGACTTAGAAGAAAAACATCAAGAATGAGAGAACTAGATGGGCAATATCAAGAATAAAGAGAATTAGTTGGAAAAAAATGAATTACGAGGATAATATCAAGAGAGTTAGAAGAAGGAAAACATCAAGAGATACAGAAAGAATATTTCTAGATAAATATAAGAATAGAGACTATTGAACACAGCATGAAGAATAGAGAATAAAGAAAAAATCATCACGAGAATGTGTGAGTGGTTTTTCCTTTAATATTCTCAGATGAAAAAGTCTTAGTACTCCAACTCCATGATTCCTTTTGAGCCCCGCATAGCTGGAGGCTAGCACCCTAAGCAAAGATATTAATTTTTAAATATTAAGCATGGTATTATTTAGAATTTAAAATGTTAAGGGTATAAAGTGACTATATATATTAGAAATAATTGCTATCCACTTAAATGTACATAGGCCATCCCATACTTTAGGATTTAATTAAGGATTACAACTGTAAGTCTTCAATTTGAACAAGTAATTTCAAGTATATGTTTATCTAATAATGAACTCTCATATATCTTGAGAGCAATAATGTTGAAATAAGAGGCTAAATGATAAAACCACTAGCTAAGTAAGATAATAGTTGTCTGGTAAGTAGTTCTAAAGTATAAATGTAAACTCAACATCATCTTTGCTTCATAGACATAGCTTAGAGCCTCACACCTGCCACATGGAGACTGCTTATATGACATAATATGGGTAAATTGGTCTGCAATGAGAAGTTACTTATTTAAGAATAAAGTCTCATTTTTTAATCCATGTTTTGCCTTGTTCAAATACTCTTCCTCCTCCCAGTCACTCTTCTATCCATCTCCTTATGGACAAGCAAAAATGGCATAATACACAAGAGACAAGTTTTAAGGTAAAAGTAAAAAATTGGACAATTCAATTTGATATTCTAGATGAAAAGTTATGAGAAAAACTTAATGACAGAAATAATAAAAAATTCTATGTAAGGAGAAATTAATAAAATACTATTGAAATAATAGATAAACTGAGAAAGTAGCATTGATCTATGAATGTTAAAATAACAAATCTCACACAATTTATTATGTACATACAAAAAATAAGAATAAACATTGTCAGAAGTAGGAAAGAAAACACTGGGCCCATGGTTCAGAGATGAAAGAAGGATGTTGCAAACCTCATTATGCAATATATAAAATAAATATCTCCCCAGAGAGCATAAATAAGCAAAATTGAAGTAGTAAGCTTCGTTTATATTAAAAACAATATATATAATATAATTAGAAGCATAATGAAAAGGCTTTTATGATCACAATTATTGTTTATATGTATGGCATTCCCCAATATTAATAAATTGTTTTCTATGTGAGACATGCTTGGAAAACCCTTCAATTATACAATTCAGGAGGCTAAAGAATAAGGGTAATTAATTTGTGGCCATCTGGGATACATAAAGCATTTTTCTTACTCCTTCTCTCTGTTACTCTCTCTCTCTCTCTCTCTCTCTCTCTCTCTCTCTCTCTCTCTCTCTCTCTCTCTGTCACTCTTTTCTTTGCTCTCCTCTCCTAGAGGATATTCCAGGACAATTTTGTTAAAATTATAATATACCACCACACAACCTTGTCTCAGAATTACCACTGAGAAGGCTCTGAATGCAGTGCAATGGTAAAGCTACTGACTGTAATGTGTAAGTTTCTGAATTCAGGTCTTTGTACCACACAAAAGGGTGTGTGAAAGTTAGAAACATAACAGAAAGAGCAATAGCTACAATCACATTAGAAGGCCTTAAGCTGAAAAGGAAACATATGCATCCAAAAACAGGAACGTAATTAGGCCATAAATAATAAAAACAAAAAAACATTAATACCATAGGGTAATGAAATGTCACTGTGCATGATTTACATAAGTTAAAGCTCTTTTTGTATTGAAAATATAAGGAGATTCAGAGCCTACTTGCCCCCATGTGTTAATGAAGACAGAACTGGGAAAGAATGGCATTTTTAGAATGAAAATATTTTAGAAAGTAGTTTAGTTTTACCACATTCTTGAACACACACACATATATATATAAATTCAGAAATTTTCAAAATGACATTAGTCAAAAATAATAGTGAGTCGTGAAATGCTCATCTTAAATAGTGAATAAATTGTAGAACTATATAGAGGATAAAGCCTCAATTAATTAAAGCAATACAACAATAAAAGAAATTATAATGACGATAAGATTATAAAAAAAAGTGTGTAGTAGAGCATAGGCCATATATAAAGATCAAGATGAGTAATGGCTACATAGTTATCATACTTGTCTCAAAACCAACCAAACCTCAGCAGATTTGCCCTTCCTAAAAAGTTGAGAGATTCACTGTGAGATAATGCACTTATACACTGTAAAGACTGTTACTTCTATTGGTTTAATAACATGCTGATTGTGCAGTAGAATGACATAAAGTAAAAGAGAGGCATCCAGGATTAGGAGAATTCTAGAAAGAGGAAAGGAGAGAAGAACAACCCAGACAGATGTAGAGGAAGAAGGATGAGAATGTTGTAACAAGAAACGGTACCAAGTCTCATAGCTAAACATAGAAAAAAATATGAGTTAATTTAAACCTAAGAACAAGATATGCTTGAGCTACTTGCCCAGCAGTTACTATAATATTGAGCCTTTGAGTCAATTATTTTATAAGTGACAGCAGGACCAGCCATGTGGAACAGAGAAATCTCTGGCTAAAATCCACAAATTAATCAACAAAATATTTTAAAATGTAATTTTCTGGTAAGTAATGAAAAATAAGAATGATCAAATATGTAGAAAATAATTATGCTTAGAAAATTTAATGAATTTCAGAGATGGTGTTTTACTAGATATTAAAGCTTCTAAGTGAATGTGTGAGTTACTTTGTATTATAAATAAAATATACTTAATTGTGCATATCAATATTTCTATACATATTTTTAACTCTTGACATATTTTGTAATATAATTAACATTTTTAAAGTATGAGATCCATGCTCTAATGACTGATCTAGAGAGACAGAAGAGTATAAGAGTCAGATGAATTGAGAACACCAAGAATAGAGGACCCTCTCAACTCAGCAAAGCCCATATGAATTCATAGACACTGATTCAACATGCACAAGTTATGCACCTGACTGCACCAGATCCTCTACATATACATTATAACTTTCAGTTCAGTGCTTTTATGAGAATCCTGAGTATGTGAACCAAGGGATCTCTGCCTCTTGTGATTTCTCTTGGAGATCTTTCCTTTCTGACAATTTGCCTTATCCAACATTTATATGACAACTTTTGTTATTATATTTTATTTTGTCATAATTAAATAATGAATGAATGAAAACCTGTTTTAGTTATATTTTATTGTTACCTTTCTCTTTTTCTTTCTTTGTTTTTTTCTCTGAAATAGGGTATTTTTCTGTGTAGTCCGGGCTGTCCTGGAACTTGCTAGGAAGAAAAGCTGGTCTGGAACTCAAGACTGCCTCCCACATGCTGGGATTAAAGGCATGCACCACCAACATCACACTGCTTGTTGTTACCTTTTAAAAGCCTGGTTTTTTTTTTTTTTTATAATAAGACACACAGAAGAAACAAATCTATATAGAAGAAAATGTGGAGAAGAACCCAAAGAGAGAGGGAAGACTTTAATCCAGATATATTATATGAGAAAGGAATACTTTCAACATAGGAGAGGTACATATGGGAACAATAGATAATAGAGTTTTGACCTTATGAGTGGTTACATAGCTCACTTTGTAAACCCAATTTGCCAAGAAGCAAATTATTTATCATTTCTAATATTAGTGCTTTAAAACATAACTTTTAATTTGAATAAGCTACTTCTCTTCCAGTTACTAGTTGATTTTTTTTCACATTTTCTTTCAAGAGTCTATAGGTATTATTAAAATATTTACCAGAACTGACACTACAAAAATATTTACAACTAAACAAGAAGGCAATCACTATTCCTCCTGGCCTACATGCCGTAATAACTAAATAATATCATTATAAATCTCTAGAATAGCAGTGAAGCTTACCATATACATATGATCTCAGAGTAATAAAACTATTATCTAAAATCTACCTAGATTAACTTTTTTCCTTAGTTTCTGTATTTTCTGCAAAACAATAGCTAAAAGTTCTATACATGACTCTAACTCAATACAGTATCTCACCCTCAGATATACAAAGTAAAATTTTTGAAACTATATTTTTTTTAGTAAAGTCTCATTTTTATCTATGTATCCCCTTGTTCAAACTCCCTTTCCTCTCCCAGCCCTCCCCGTCACTCTCTTTTCTCCCCATCTCCTTATCTAGTCCACAACAAAGGCAGGAGGTCCCGAGGTCCCCAGGTCCCAAGGTGGCTTAGTTCAGCATCCACTCCAGGCAAATCTATTTTCCTCATCCCAACATCAAGTTTGGATCAGGTATTTCTCTTGAGGGAATGCGCTCCAACGTGCTGGTCCAAGGTGCTTCAGATCCCAAGATGTTCAGTAGTTGTGGTTGTCAGCTTGAGTGTGCTTTGCTTTTTATTTAAAGTCCAATGAGTGAGTACATCCCCTGCTTATCTTTCTGGGTTTGTGATATCTCACTCAGGAGGATATTCTCCAAATCCTTCTATTTGCCTGCGAATTTTAAGATATATTTTTTTCTTACTGCTGAGTAGTACTGCATTGTGTAGATCACAGTTTGTAAATCTACTCTTCTGCTGCGGGGCATCTAGGCTGTTTCCAGCTTCTTGCTATTATGAATAATACTGCTATGAACATAGCTGAGCTAATGCTTTTGGGGTTCAACTGTGCATCTTTAGGGTATATGCCCAGAAGTGGTATTGCTGGGTCCTTGGGGAGATTGATTCCCAGTATTCTGAGAAACTGTTATACTGCATTCCCGAGTAGCTGAACAAGCTGACACTCCCAAAAACAATGGAGGAGTGTTCCCCTTGCTCTTCAACCTCAACAGCATAGGCTGTAATCTGTATCTTTAAAATTAGCCATTCTGACAGATGTAAGGTGTTATCTCAAAGTTGTTTTGAATTGCATTTCTCTGATGGCTAAAGATGTTGATCACTTTTTCAAATGCATTTCAGCCATTTGTAATTATTCTGCTGAGAATTCCCTTTTTAATTCTGAACCCTATTTTTTAACTGGGTTGTTTAAGGCATTGGGCTCTAGTTTCTTGAGTTCTCTAAATATTTTAGAGATTAGTCCTCTATCACATGTAGGGTTTGATATCTTATTACATTTGTGTGTATGTGTGTGTGTGTGAGTGTGTATGTGTGTTTGTGCAGTATTAGGCAGTAATTTAGTAAAATATTTTAGGACTTTAAATCTTAGAATTTAATAGTAATAAAATACATCTTAATTTTCCTTTCTCAAATTTAGTAGCCTCTTATAAAGGATAGATACATTACAACTCACATAAATAAGCTTTTCTTGGACCTACACAAATTAAAAGTGAAAATGGAATGACACTTTTTAACTCAGTATAATATTGCTAGGTATCTCCTTTCCAGGAAAAATAAAGAGAGAGTTACAATGTGTTCATTTATAGTTTAGAAATGGGATGGCAGATGCTAAGGTAAATGGAGCTCATCAAGAATATGAACATTTTGAAAAACAATAAGCATGATGCTCCAGAATATGTCCTCTTGGAAAGTTTTTTATTTGAAAAGTTTTAATTTGTCATTCTACATCTAGGCTAGTTTAAAAGGTTAAAATATAAATTGCAATTTTAAAGTATCAATGGAAATTAAAATTTTCGGGGACCTATGATTAAAAAACTGTGAGATAATAAACACTGATGGCAAGTATTCTAAAGTTCAGAAAGATATTAAATCTTGCCAAAACAGGGACTAAAAATGGAAACAAAAGACTTTTATTGTTTAGCTATCACTAGAGTGCTGAAGCCATGACAAGGTTGGCTCTCATCCCAGGTGAACATAAATGGAAATGAAGGAGTCTCATTCATTGAAGAAGGTGACTGGGCTTGTACGCAATATTAGTCACATGAGAAAAAGTGAAATTGTTTCTATCAGGACACAAAATTATTCAAACCAATATGGGCATTCTCTAAAAGTGTGTATAACAAAAATAAATTGAAGAAGTTAGACTACTCATTCTCTCAGGAAATATAACCATTCTCAATGGAAATTTCAAATTGAGCAGGAATAACATAGTCATTTCCAATGCACTACTTATATTAGAAAAAAATGACAAACTAGATTCAATGTTTCTAAAATATTCATTCAAGCCATATCACTTCACTAAAATATTTTTAACTTAATAAATTTTTATGAATGTGATTCTTTTATTATAGACTTCAAAACATTACTTGATTTTTTAAATGTTTATCATATTGTTTATTATCATATTGTTTATTATGAATATTTTTGTTTGATTTCTGTTTTATCATTTACAAAGTCAATTGATTTTATTTGTAGTAAAATTTCAGAAACACATGAAATAAACACATTATGAGGTTATCTCTTTGTTACGGGTTTCTTAGGTTACTAAAATAACCTCATATTTCAATTCTACTAAACAAGTCTCTGTAATTTAGACATACTCTAATATGAATGTCTTGAATGCAGAAATATTTCAACCTTTTGCTTTGCATCACATTATGTTTATGAGTACAAAAAGGCAACGAGTAAGTCATAATTAACATATTATTGGAATTAAAATAAATGTTAAGAATAGTTTTGAATACATGCTTAGAAAAACATTAATAGTCAGACTGAAAAAAATTGCTAGTTGTTATTACTAATAACAATTAATTGAGAAGAAGCTGGTCATATGCATTATTATTTCTTTTTTTAAATATATTTATTCTGTGTACTATTTTTGGCTGCATATATGCATTCACCAGAAGAGGGCACCAGATCTAATCACAGACGTTGTGAGCCACCATGTGCTTGCTGGAAATTGAAATAGAACTTTTTTTTTTTTTTCATCTCTCTCTCTTTTTTTTTTTTTCCTTCTTTATTTATTTTGTATTTATCAAGAAAAAGAGTAAAATGAATTTAAAAATGCTGATAGGTTAACAATAACTATGAAGAAGATAAAAATCATAAGCATGACTTATCAAGGGTGATAATGCAAATAAGATTGCTACACATATATTTACTTTGTGTTCAGCTTTCCCTCTGAATTTTTTTTTCCATCTCTGTATATCCTTATTCAAGGTCCCTTCCCCTTCCCGCCATATCAGGTCATTTTTTCTTCTCCACAACTCCCCATCCCCTCCCTGGGCAGGGAGCAGACAGTCCTATGGTCACACTGACCCAGTAATGCTTGGATCAGTCTCCACTCCTGGCAAATCCAGTTTTGTCCCCCCTCTCTCAATAGTGAGTCAGGTGTTCCTATAGTTGGAGTGGGATCCGGAGGGTCAGTCCAGGGTGTTTCTGATCCCAAGCTGTTCAGTGGTTGTGGTTTGTCCCTTGGGCATGCTTGGCTTTTTTTCTTGTTTGTTTGTTTAGAGACCACTAGTGAGTGAGTACATCCCCTGCTTATCTTTCTGAAATAGAACTTTTAAGATAGAGCAAAACAACATGCTATATATATATATATCTAAAAATATATATTGTAAACAAGGAATGAGGAACTCAGAAAGTTATCTCACATTTTAGCTGAACAATTAGTTGAACCAAATGATAAAACAGTAGCTCAACAAAATGTATTAGCTAATTAATTGACAAAGATATTCATATTAGTTGAAAGTGAAGTGATAAAATGTTTTGATCCTAATTCATATTTGGAAAAAATATTTTTTATTTGATTAGACTCATGTTTTATATTTAATTGCCAATAAAAACAAGTCTGGGGACCATTATAGAATCAGATTCAAATTGTTTTGCTTCTAAAATAATTATGCTTAAAAAAGTTATTTTATTTATTAAGCTATCTATCCTAGATTTATGTTTATGCCTACTTCATTCAACAAATGAAACATGTTCTCCAATAAGCCTACCACTTATTCTAACTTATTCCTTTGTTGAAACATACTGATGTGTTTAAGAGTAATGGGCTTATGATAATCTGGGCTGTATTTAAACCTATTTGTAAAAAGAATATTTTTATACAAAAATTTGTTAGTGTTGTGGAAAACTCATTCTACAAATATTGTAAAAAAATGAAATATCTGAAGAAAGGGCTTGTATCTTCTATAATATCCCCATTTCAGGGCAAATTTTTAAGAGTAGTCAGAGAAAGTGTTAGCTTATTTAGTTCAATTTATAATATTCAAAATTACCTGTAGCTCAGTGTCTTTTACTTCATATGTTTTTGCTTTGTTCTCTAATTATTATTTTCTCTCACAAATTTGATCATCAACAACTATATAATTCACTTTCCAAGTTTTTATAGGTTCTCATATGATTGATTTTAATGCCATTCCAAAATTAATTGATAAAATTCATAAATTATCTCAATTCAATTTTAATTTTTAATATTTACTTTGTCCTCAAGTGTATCTGCATTATAGAAAAATTCTTGTTTGTTTGTTTAGAGACCACTAGTGAGTGAGTATATCCCCTGCTTATCTCTCTGAGTTTGTGAGACTTTGCTCAGGAGGATATTCTCCAAATCCATCCATTTGCCTGTGAATTTTAGGATATCATTTTTCCTTACTGCTGCGTAGTATTCCATTGTGTAGATGTACCACAGTTTGTTAATCCATTCTTCAGTT
>PVIH01024184.1:0-23281 GCA_004025045.1 Sigmodon hispidus
AAAAAAACACTTTTATTTGCCTTGGTGTTTGCCTGGAACTGGAACTACAGACAGTTGTTAGCTGCCATGTGGGTGCTGGGAATCGAACCCGGGTCCTCTGGAAGAGCAGAGGGTGCTCTTAACCGCTGAGCCATCTCTCCAGCCCCCCATAAATGCTGTTTTTAAAAAACATCTTCAGGGGGCTGGAGAGATGGCTCAGAGGTTAAGAGCACTGACTGTTCTTCCAGAGGACCTGAGTTCAGTTCCCAGCAAAACCACATGGTGGCTCACAACCATCTATGACAAGGTCTGGCGCCCTCTTCTGTAAAACTGTATGCATAATAAATAAAATCTTTTAAAAAAAAAAAAAAAAACCTTCAGACTTGCAGTCTAATAGCAGGTATGCTGTCATGAGCCTGTAATCCCAGCACTCGGGAGCCTAAAGCAGAGCTGACCAGCCTCAGCTACACAATGAGGCCAACTCTGAAAACTGTCCTCGCTCACGCAGCACTTGCTAGCACTTTACCTATAGAAGCAGAGGCAGAGGAGTCAGTAGTTACCCTAGCTTAAAGCCAGCCTTTTAGGTCTTATCCTTTTGTATGCACACACATGTGGAATTGCTCACCGCCTTTTTTGTGGTTTTGGCTTTTCAAGCCAGGATTTCCCTGTGTATCCCTGGCTGTGGGGGAACTCACTCTAGACCAGGCCTGCCTCTTGTCTCCAAGTGCTGGGACTATAGGTGTGGGCTCCTGTAATTCATTCCTAGGTCACCACCGTTAAGAAAGTTAAAGGTTGGGGGCTGGAGAGATGGCTCAGCGGTTAAGAGCACCGTCTGCTCTTCCAGAGGACCCGGATTCGATTCCCAGCACCCACATGGCAGCTAACAACTGTCTGTAGTTCCAGTTCCAGGCAAACACCAAGGCATATAAATAAAATTTTAAAGAAAAAAAAAAAAAGTTAAAGGTTAAGTAGGCTGCATGCTGGACTGGAAATCACATATGCACCTATTCTACTCATGAGTTTGGGGGACTCAGTGTGCCACCATGCCCACCGCTACCTTATTTGTCTTAAAAATTTGTGAGTGCAGAAGCATGTTGTGAAGATACATGAATGTCCTCCCTCGGTATCCTTTTTCTGATTTTTATTTTGTATATAGATGCATCCATGCCACTCAGCACATAATGGAGGTCAGAGAATTTTTAGGAGTCATTTTTCTTGTCATGAGTCCCCAACTCATGTCATCAGGTTTGGCAACAGGCATCTATCTCACAGGTCCACCTACTCTTTGAAGCTGGGTGGGCCTCTTCCTCAAACTGAAGCTGACATTTTCTTGACTAGGCTAGAAATGACCAAGCCCCAGAAAACCCATCTCTCCATCTCAGAATCCCTCAGAGGTAGGGTGACTGATATAATAGTTACCTAGGTTACCACAGGGACTCTTAACCCCTGGAGACTTTCTCCAGCCCCCTTCAACTTTTAAGTCCTGAAATTCACTCTGTAGACCAGGCTGGCCTCAAACTCAACCTCCTGCCTCAGGAATCCTTTGTGGCCCACAAGAGCTGAAATACAGGGACACAGCCAGCTTTTATTTCAAGGCAGGGCTTCTCTGCATACCCTTGGCCACAGAGACCAGGCTTGCCTGCCTCTGCCAAGACTAAAGGCACAAGCTTTTTGAGTACTAGAGACTAAACATGTCAACATGCTTAACAAAGCAAGGACTCTCCTGTCCCTTTTTAAGGCATACAAAAATGGTGAAAAAAAGCTAATGATTGAAGCAGGCTAGCTGGAAAATTCTTGTACTAATTGAAACACTGGCTTATCTTCAAATAAGGGGTATTTTACATTTTCTCCAGGTCTTTTCCAGCTCCCCGTTCCTAGCAGTCTCTGGCCACAGACACTCTATCCTTACACCAGGCCTGGTTATCTACCTAGTAAGAGCAGTCAACTTCACTGCCTTCCAGATGGCATCTCCTGTTTTCATTAATGTTTCCTGTGCACTCACCCGTCAACATGAGGCTGTCATAGTCAGGTCGAAGGATGTATCTGGTTCAGGTGAGCACTGGGGACTATTTTCATCTTCATGGGGAAGGACTGTATATTAGTCACAATGAACTTTTTTTTTTTTTTGCCTCACTAAGTTTTGGCCGGCCTCTTGGTATATAGACCAGGCTGGCCTTACTTACTAACCCTCTGGATTCCCCATTCATCTTTTTTTCAATTACCAAATTCCTTTCATAGAAAGGTAGGATATCCTTTAAGTTCTGATCTCATACACAACCCTACCCTCTAGTACTTGAGGAGGCCAGCCTGGTCTACATAGCTCCACCACAGGAGGGATAGAGAAAACCCTTTCTGTGAAATCAAGTACTAGGTCACAATATAGTCAGAACATGTAGATATAGATAGGCAAATGCTACAAGTAATATTCTACCCAAATTTTATTTGGACCCTGATCTGGAAAGTATTTACTGAAGAGCAGTATATGCTCAGAGTAGTTTTTGTTGTTATACACATCAGGGTCTATACAGAGTGAGTATTCGTGTTTTACTGTTTTTGCTGTTCATGTGAGGGTATATGCACCAAGTGGGTTTGAGTGTGAACTGAAGCAGCTACCCTTGGTGCCATTCCCCAGGAACCATCTACCTTATTAGCCTCAAGGTGAGTAGACAGTTTGCCTCTGCCTCCCAGCAAGATCACAAGCAGGTATGTAACAACATAACAGAAACCACATGTGCTTTGTGTACACAAAACTCTGGCCTTGGTGCTGGAGAGATGGCCCTGTAATCCCAGCACTAAGGCAAAAGGATTAAGATATCAAGATCTTTCTTCACAACATGGCAACCTAGGACATATGTGAGGGCAAAGTTTAATTATGAATAGCGAAGACACAAACCAGAATCTTCTCTAGAAATGGCATGCTAAGCACAGGTAAGACATTAGGGTCAGAAACTGAATCATCAGACTGGCAAGATGGTAGAAAGCTCTGATCCATGTGAGTACTAGCATAGACTGGGTTTTGAATGCACCGTAGCAGGGAGAGAATCACTGTAATCAGACTGTCTGCTAACTCAACCCTCTCAAGTGGGCAGATTAAAGTACTACTGGAACTCCTGGTTTTTTTGAGACAGGATACTAGCTTGAACCAGTCAGATCTAGCTGTCTCTGCACTAGGATTTAGTCTGACCATCTCCTATCATGGCAATGCAGATCACTGTGAAGATACAGGTGTCCTCAAGAATCTTGTTGGCTCTTACCAGATCCTCCTGTTCACCCTCTTCTCTGTGCTGGCATCAACTGCTTTCATCTTCCTAGGTAAGGTCTGCATGGTAGACTTGACTTGCCAAACAAGGATGACACATAGATGCTTATCGCAACTAATTTCATTACACTACACGTAGTTGATTAAAGGTCAACCTGCAGGGCATGGTGACCCACAGCTTTAATCTCAGCACTCAGGAGGCAGAGGCAGGCAGCCTGGTCTAGGAAGACAGTTCCAGGAGAGCCAGGTCTGTTAAAGAGAAACCTTGTCTCAAAAACACAAAACCAAGAGACATCACTATTACTACACATGCTTTTAGACAAAGTACAGAAAAATACCTCCAAGATGAGTATCTCTGCATCTCTCAGTCTCCAACAACTGGAGAGGTGGCTCCAGGACACACAATCATCACAACTTCAAGCACTCAATAGAGCATTTCCCCTTCTATATATCTGCTCACATTGCTTTATTCATCTCTAGGTTACTTATGCTACAAATGTGCTGTACTAGTTGGGGAATTACAAGTGTTAGTACACAGGGCAGTGTTTTTTTTAAGGCAGACTGACTGGAAACATGACTTTTATACTAATGCTTAAATCTCGTTTATTTCTTACTATTATTTGCTTGGGGTAGGGAGCACAAACATGCACTGACTCAAGTGTGAAGTGGACTTGAGGGGGTCTGTTCTCTCCTTCCCCCGGGTAGGTTCTGGGGGCTTAAGTGTCTGCTGGCTGAATCATCTCGCCGGCCCTCCTGCAATCAAAATTACATCTTTTTGTGGCCATTTTCTTTTCCAGCATACAATGCCTTCCTCAACAGGATACAGACTATTCCAGTTGTTTATGTACCCACTATAGGAACACCTCAGCCAGGTAAAGAACCACTGCCCTTATTGTTCAGAAACATGTGTTTCACTCACTCACACTCCTTATGTTCCTTTTCTTCCAGGCTCTTATGCATCCACATGTTCTCCCAACTTCCTGAGTCCACAGCCACCAGTAGTACAAAGCCGGCTACAACACTGGTTATGGAGTATAAAGCACTAAACTAAATATGAGCACATCTACTTTCACTGTAGGAGGAGGATACCTAATCCTGCAGATGCCTAACAGCAAACTCTACACTAAAACCCCAAAACGAGCTTTCTATGAACTGTAAATAAAGATCTTAAATGGTTTAATTCAAAGTCATGTGCTGCAAAGATTTTAGTTTCTGGAGTTATCCCAAGCCCTGGGTTTCTGCTCCTAGCATCACTTGAACTGATATGGGGTGCACATATACAAATGCCATCACTTGGGAGGTATCTGCTACATAAGTATGTGAGGCCCAACACAAACACATGATTAGTAATCCTGGCTGCTCTGAACATGCCTGCTTCTGCTTCTAGTAGTGTGAACCACCACTCCCTAAATGAGAACAGGCCTGTCATACACTATTATAGGACACCAAGCTTCCTGTTAGGAATTAGTGTTTCCCCTAAAACGGAGTACTAAAAAGACATTAGGAAGAGACAAAGTCCAGTTAATTATACATCATCACCAGCTTTAAACCATGGTCTAAAATTGCCCAATGAACCTAGATACAAATCCTCGAAATGAACCCCAGTATTTGGTCACTTACTTGACCCAAAAGGAACACTCTTCTGGTAGCCCTGGAATACTTGAGGCACAACTTCCCACCAGTTAAACAAGACAAACACTATATATCCAAAATGTGTTTATTGGGATGGTTCCCACTCATCTTGAATCAGGTGCTTCTCAGTGCTGCTTCCTCCTAAAGGAGCATCCTGAAAGAAAAAGTGTTATATATATCAGCCTGCATGGCCTTCCTCTGACCAATGCATCAGCTACTTCCCCACTATACACGTCCTTTCACCAGTCTGCAGTTAAATGGAACCCTTTAAAAAAAAAAAAAAAAACTAGTAATACCTACTTTAACAAGAGTTCAGCTTGCTTTAAGAGGCTGCATGTGTGCATTGTACACAATCTGTCAAAGGATCCAAAGACCAAAAGCCCAACACTTACCTTCTGTCAGCCGTGCTTTTCCACCTGTAGGCTGACAGAGGACAGTGGAGCAGCCAACACACAAGACTACCGTTTGTGCATGGCTGAAGACCGTGGTGATTTTATAGCATCCTGAAGGAATGAACAAAGATATTATTTTCACTTTTCTCCAAGTTACTACCCCTTACTACTTGCTAACAAACCTTAAATAATTCAAACATTCATTCTAGGGCCTAGGTCCAAGCTTTACTTTTGAATTTCAAGAAAATATCAAGTAACAACTCTCAGCAGTCATTTTTCCCTGGCTGCTGAAAAACCAGTGCTTCCCGCACTCCGGCAGACCAGCTCCTCACCTGGGCATTTCACATCCATGAAGTAGGAATTGGGGCTCTGCACCAGGCGCTTTTTCTTGTGTTTCCTCTTTTCCTCTTCTGGAGAGGGATGAAGGAGATCCTTTGCGAGCTATAAGGGGAGAAATGCAGAGATTTGGAAGCTAACGGTGAAAAGAGATGATGGCAAACAGTCCCCACTGTCACGCACCGAGGAGAACTCGCCCCTCGCCGCCCCTGGTGTCTGCGTAGCTGGGCCGCCATCTTATCTCCTCTCCGCTCCCATCTGCGCGGGTGGCCCAGGGGCCGCCGCGGCTCTGGAATTCTGTCCTAAGATACGCGGAGCCTAAGTGCGGACCCTCTACGATCTGCAATTAGCGCGAGAGGAGTGTGCAGACACAGGAGCGAGTTCTCCGGCGAAACCCGGACCAAGGAACTCACAGGCATGTTCTCGTAGGGAAGCCGTCACGCCGGAAAGGAGCGAAAGCGGAAATCCTGTTCCTTATATCCGGAATGGTACAGGAAGTGACGAGCGCGTGTTGTTCGCCCATCTTGGGAAGGTCCTGCTTGCGGTCCGAATGCAACGGGTAGAGCCGAGAACCTCCATTTTCAGAAGGTCTGTAAAGGCTCCTCGTGTCACCGGTGCATAACCATGGTGAGAGAGTTAGCTTCTATTTTGAGTTCAGAGTTTTACTGCTGTCGAAAAAAAATGAATAGTTTTAAATTTTACCATCACACTTTGACAGCTGGAGTGTAATGGGAACAGCAGAAGTGTTGTTTTCCAGTCCTCAGGATAGGATCCGATTTTGTATTCTTCCAGTCTTTTCCCTTTGAAGAAGAATAAAATCAAATGTTTGTATAGCTCTTAACCTGTGTATTGTTTTTAACATGGTAATTAAAGGCCCCACGTAGTTGGCCACGCCTTTTATCACTGCTTTCAGGCTGAGCAGAGTCTGAAGAGGACTGCATTCTAGCCACTCTAATCTATGGAGTTCCAGGACAGCCAGAACTACATAGAGAGATTATGTCTTTAAAAAACCAAGTCAAGGGGCTGGAGAGATGGCTCAGCGGTTAAGAGCACCGTCTGCTCTTCCAGAGGACCCGGGTTCGATTCCCAGCACCCACGTGGCAGCTAACAACTGTCTGTAATTCCAAGGTCTGACACCCTTATACAGTTATACATGCAGGCAAAACACCAATTCACATTAAAAAAATAAGGGGGCGGCTGGAGAGATGGCTTAGAAGTTAAGAGCACTGACTGTTCTTCCAGAGGTCTTGAGTTCAATTCCCAGCAAAACCACAGGGTGGCTCACAACCATCTATGATGAGATCTGATACCCTCTTTTGTAAACTATATGCATAATAAATATTTTTTTAAAAAGTCAAAATAAAACAAGTATGCTAATTAACTATGAAGCTGCTGCTACTGTTACTATTACCACATTGTACAGATTCATGAATTGTTGCCCAGAGAGGTTAAATTGTCCAAGCCAGGCATGGTACCACCTTTAATCCCAGCACTGAGGAGTTTAGACCAGGCTTTATTTATTTATTTATTTATGCAGAGACAGGTGGACTGTGAATTTTAGTGTCTCAAAACAAACAAATAAATTGATAGATAGATAGATAGATAGATAATTTAGGACAGGCAATGGTGGCTCAAGCCTTTAATGCCAGCACTCTGGAGGCAAAGACAGGCAGATCTCTGTGAGTTTGAGGCCAGCCTGGTCTACAGAGCTAGTTCTAGGACAGCCAGAGCTGCACAGAGAAACCTTAGTTGGAAAAAAAAAAAAAAAAAAAAAAAAAAAGCAGCAAAAAAATTGTCCAAGCTTAAATGAACACATCTTTCATCATATGTTATATATAGGTTGAACAGGATGATTTTGGGGATTGGCATATTTGCAATATATGTGATGAAGACATCTTGAAAAACAGGTTCTAGATCTAAAATAAGACTTATTCCTTTCTCTTTTTAAAAAATATTTATTTTTTATTTTATGTGAATTGGTGTTTTGCCTACATGTATAACTGTGTCAGATCTTGGAATTACAGACAGTTGTTAGTTGCATGTGGATGCTGGGAATCGAACTCAGGTCCTCCGGACAAACAGTGCTCTTAACCGCTGAGACATCTCTCCAGCCTCATCCTTTCTTATACACCTAATGCTGAAAATAATTTCCCACAGTACCTGAAGTATATCTGCAATTTATGAACTTTTATATGAGCAGAAGTAGGATTTTTTTTTCCTAAGACAGTTTCTCTGTGTATCCCTGGCTGTCTTGAAACTCACTGTATAGACCACATTGGCCTTGAGTTTACAGAGCTGAGCTCTGCCTGCCTCTGCTGGGATTCAACACTACTATGAGACTTTTTTGTTTGTTTTTTGAGACAGTGTCTGTGCCAAGAAGTGGTGGTGCATACATTTAATTCAGTACTAGGGAGGCAAAAGCAAGTGATCTCTGAGTTTGAAGTCAGCCTGGTCTTCAGAGAGAGTTACAGGACAGCCAAAGCTACACTGAGAAACCCTGTCTTGAAAAACAAACAGGAAAAAGAAGACAGTGTCTCTTGTCCCAGGCTGACCTCCCAATCTTCCTGCCCCTACCTTGAAAGTGCTCAGGTTGCAGGCTTTTGATATCTAGTGTGTGCTGGCTGTAGGGAGCAATCTAAGCCAGGGCTTTGTCCTTTGTAGGCAACATTCTAAGTTAGGGGTTCTCAACCTTCCTAATGCTTCAACCCTTTAATATAATTCCTCACGTTGTGGTGACTCCCAACCATGAAATTTCTTTCAGTTACTTCATAACTGTAATGTTGCTACTATTGTGAATTGTAATGTAATATCTGTGTTTTCCAATGGTCTTAGGTGACCTCCAATCGGCTTGGGACCCAAAGTTGAGAACCTCTGTTCTATACTAAGCTACATCCTCAGCCCTTACTCTTCTGTTTCACATTCCCAGTGTCTTTCTCCTGCCAAGAATTCTTCTCTGCTAGGTGTTTGCACATTGTCCTTCAGATTTCAGCCTAAATGCCATTCCTCTGAAATTACTCTGTTCCAGGAATAATATGTTGAAGCCAGTTCCCACTGATTCCGGAAACTCGTATTTAGTGACCCTACTTTAATAGCAGCCATGGTGAGATGATGCACATCACTGAGATTAGGAAGCTTCATATAGGAGCACAGGGCTTTCCTTGGGAGAGCCGCTTGTTGAACCTTTGTCAGCACTCCTAACGGGAACTTGGGTACCTCGCTTCATCCTTTCCCATCACGACTAACAAAGCCATTTGGTCATATTTGTTGCTCCATTAAATCACCAAGTAGACATTGTAAAGAGTGTTATTTGGGCCTGACCTTCCTGCAGTCGGTCCTGGCTGAGGCGACTCTGAAGTGACCCACCAATTCTGCCTGACATGCCCCGCTCTCCACACCATGGTGGCATACTGGCTGCAGGCTGGACTCAGCTACATCTGGTTCTCCCAGATCTGTGCTAAAGCAGTGAGGGATGCCCTGAAGACTGAGTTCAAAGCAAACGCTGAGAAGACCTCTGGCAGCAGCATAAAAACCGTGAAAGTGAAGAAGGAGTAGCGGGTGTTGACTAAAGCATGAACTGCTGAGTCAGCAAGGTGAAGACATGTGGGTACCTGCTATGGCAGATTGAAATCAACCTCACCTCCTGGGGACAGAACTTTCCTTGCTGATAAGTTGACTATGCCAATAAACTGATATGGTTCACCTTGGGGGGAAAAAAAAAGAATGTTATTTATGTTACATTTTGAAAATCATGTGTGTGGGGTGGCTGGAGAGATGGCTTACAGGTTAAGAGCACTGACTGTTCTTCCAGAGGACCTGAGTTCAATTTCCAGCAACCACATGGTGGCTCACAGCCATCTATGATGACATCTGGTGCCCTTTTCTGTATACTGTATACATAATAAATAAATCTTTTTTAAAAAAGAAAAAAGAAAGAAAGAAATCATGTGTATATGCCCACGTGGGACACATATAGATGTTGGAAGAGGCCAGGAGCATCTGATTTCCCTGGAGCTGAGTTACAACTGGTTGTAAATTCCCAACAAGGGTACTAGGAACTGAACCCAGGTCCTCTGCAGGAGCAGTCATGGTGGCCTTTAACTGCTGAGCCATCTCTCCAGTCCCAACAAATAGACATTGCAAACCTTTGCTCATTTCCAGGGGGAGGATGCTTTGAAGTTCATCCTTCCTTCTCACTCTCTGGGCAGTGTGCTGCAAAGAGTGGAGCCTTCAAAGGTCAGGAATGTAGCTTGGCTGGTAGAAGTCTCCCCTTAACATGTGTGAGGCCATGAGTTAGTTAGAGTCCTAGTATTGAACAAAGATTAAAAATATTAAAAATGAATAAAATAAATGAAGTCCAGAAAGAGCTCAGTCTACCTGAGGGAGTAAAGGTCTTCCTTGCTTTGAGAGCCTAGGAGAGGATGTGATGAGATGCAGATGTGTGAGGGATGAGCAAGGAGAGTCAGTGTTTGGAATTAAAAACCAGGCGGAAAACATAGAATGGGGGGGGGAAGAATTCATGAACTTTTATCAGAACCATCCATAAAAACTAGAGTGATCTGTTTATTCACTTATTTATTTTTAACTTTTTAAAAAAAGATTTATTAAGTATACAGTATACAGAAGAGGACACCAGATGTCATCATAGATGGTTGTGAGCCACCATGTGGATGCTGGGAATTGAACTCAGGACCTCTGGGAGAACAGTCAGTGCTCTTAACCTCTGAGCCATCTCTCCAGCCCCTTATTTTAACTTTTAATTACATTTTAATTAATTTGTGTGTGAGAGAGAGACAGAAAAGAGGATAACGTTCAGGAGTGAGTTCACTCTTTCCTTCACGTGAGTCCTGGGTATTCACTGAGGTTATTAGACTTGGCGGCTAGCCTCCGTATCCTTATCCTGAGTCAGGGTACCATCTTCTCTAACTCCACTCCTCTTCCTCCCTCCCTAGCTCTCTCCTGGGGACTAAGTTAAGGGATAGAGACAGGATCTTTATACAGAGCTCTGCCTCTGTATAACTCACTGGATAGACCAGGCTGGCCTCAAACTCACAGAGATACACCTGCCTCTATCTCCTGGGTGCTGGAATCAAACACACCCAGCACCAGATTCTTGTTTTAAAGATTTTTTTAATATTTATTTTTTAACTTTATGTGAATTGATGTTTTGCCTCCATGTATAACTGTGTAAGGGTGTCAGATCTTGGAATTACAGACAGTTGTTAGCTGCCATGTGGATGCTGGAAATCAAACTCAGGACCTCCGGAAGAACAGTCAGTGCTCTTAACCGCTGAGCCATCTCTCCAGCCTCAGCTTCTCTTTTTAATAGCTGTGTTAAAAGCACTGACTGTTCTTCTGGAGGTCCTGAGTTCAATTCTCAGCAACCACATGGTGATTCACAACCATCAACGATGATATCTGGTACCCTCTTCTATATACTCTTTACATTAGAAACAAAAAACAAAACTATGTTTGTATCTGTATATAATATATTCTGGTTACACAAAACCACCTTCTCTCCAAAAAGCTGTTCTCACAACCAGTTCTCCTGCTACTGTCTGCCTTTGTTTTGTGATGCAAGTTTAGCCAGGGCTGCCACTAGGGGTGTGGTTGTCCACTGGATCACATAGCTCATCCACACCTGCACTACTAAAGACAATGATATCTTCTCTCTCCAAGAGCCATCAGCTGCCAATATCTGTCTGTCCAGGGGCTTACCTTACCCTATGACTGAATGTTGACAGGTCCAGTGCTGTTATTTATTCTTATTTGAGGTATGCTTCCACTAGGCTGGCCTGGAACTTGTTATGTAGGTTACACTGGCCTTGAACCCACAAGAGATCCTTCTGTCTCTTGACTCTGAAGTGCCAAGTGTCAGGTCCAAAAGACACTCCAATTCCCCAAGCTCCAAAAGGCAGAGCAAATAGCCAGAAATGATTTCCGGTGTTAGATAAAAGCCAGCCTTCCTCAGAAACTTGTGAAACTGGTTCCCATCTATGAAAAAGAGTCATTTCCCTTACCTGTGACAGAAGGAACTCATGACTATCTTTTGTGCCTTAGCAGTATATCAGCTTGTGCTGGCCTCCAGGCCCCCTTAGTATCATAAGTCCCTCTTACACATTCCCAAGTCCTGGCTAGCACAGTAGCCTTTCTTACCTCCTCCTCTACTGTAAACTCTCCAGCTCATGGACCGTCCCCTCCCCTAGCTGCCCACCCTTCTTATAAGCTGGCTCTTCTCACTATACTTTCCCTATGCACTGCTCCAGAGTCTCGTTTCCTTTATCCTCTATCTGCTGCTATTCCCCGCTTTCTCAAAGACAGCCCTAAACATGTTCAGACTCTCTTTCTCTGCTCTGACTCTCCCAGGTACCCCTGGCTGTTCTCTCTAACAATTAAAACCTTTCCCTTAATGGAGAACTCAGGAAGCAGAGGCAGGAGAATCTCTGTGAGTTCCACGTCAGCCTGTTCTACAGAGTGAATTCCAAGACAGGCTGCAAAGCTACAGAGAAAACTTGTCTCAAAAAAACAAAACCAACCAAACAAAGAGATGAGTCATCAGAGATGAGCCATCACAAGGCCTCTTGTACCTCTGGAACTCTAAGAGCAGGGTGACCTCGGGCTTGCAGTGATCATTTTGCTTCTGTTTCCTGTGTGCTGGGATTGCAAGTTTAGGCCATGATATCTTGACCTTAGAGTGATTAAAAGAACAGGATTGGTTGGGGCAGGGAACAGAAAAGATTCAAGGTCTGTGCTACAGCCTGAACAGTAGTGAGCTGTGGGAGAATAGAGGGAAGGGACTGAAGCCCATAATATAGTGTAGCTTAGTAGAAAATGCTCATGCTCTGCCGAGTATTTTACTCTAGATTTGATCAGTCCCCAGCATTATATATATAATTTATATTAGGGGCTGGAGAGATGTCTCAGAGGTTAAGAGCACTGGCTGCTCTTCCAGAGGACCTGGGTTCAATTTCCAGCAATCAATGCACCAATATGGCGGCTCACAATTATCTGTGACTTCAAGAGATTGCACCTTCACACAGACATTCATGTAAGCAAAACATCAATGCACATAAAATAAATTATTAAAAAATAGTGGGAGTGGAGTATTGAACTAAGCATAATGGTACATGTGCATGACTGTAAATCTAGCTATTGAGGAGGCTGAGTCCAGATGATCATATCAAATTTGAGACTGGCAACACATAAAGATCTTGCCTCAAATAAATAAATTGGGCTGGTGAGATGATTTTGGGTACTTTGGTGGGATATCCTACAGTGTGTCCTCTAACCTCAACATTTTCATTATGGCATGTGTGTGCCTACACAACTACAATTGTAAGAAATTAATAAAGTAAATTGGATATGATGGTCAGTATGAACTGTCAATTTGGCAGGTTTTAGAATCACCTAGGAGTCCCAATCTCTGGGCATGTCTAGATTGGGAAAACCCAATCTAACAGAGCGTGGCAGGCACCATTCAGTCTCTTGAATAAACAGGTGAAAAGGAACTGAACACCAGCACCTACCCTTCTCTACTTCCTGACTCTGGATGGAATATGACCCGATGCCCAGGCACCTGCTGTAAGCCAAAACAAGCCCTGTCTCATAAATTGTTTTTGTCAAATATTTTGTTGCAGCAAAGAAAAAGGTAACTGATATATTGTGTTTGAGAAAGGACAAATGTAAACACAGAATATGGCAAATAAATAAAATAGCAAAGACAGTTTCTCATAGTACTCATGTGTTAGAAAAGTCCCCCCCCTTTAAAGGACTGAAAAGGTGGCTCAGGAGTTAAGTGCTGGCTGCTCTTGCAGTGGACCTGGGTCAATTCCCAGCACCCACTTTACAGTCAGTCTCTCACTCCAGTTTCCAAGGATCCTTGCTCTTGTAGCCTCTGCAGGCACTGTACTCAGTGTAGGACATAGACACATGCAGGCAGAACATTCACACTAGAAATAAAGTGAATAAAAAAAAAGTGTGTGGATATTTGTTAAGTATTTAACAAATCCTGGGATATCAGAGAGACCACACAGTCAAATCCTAGGCAGACAGCTCAGGAAAACCTTGATCCTTGAATCCAAGAATATACAACTGCTTCAATCACACACACCTTTAATCCCAGCACAGGGAAAGCTGGGAGTGGTGACCTCCACCCTTGATCCCATAACTCCAGAGACAGAACTTCTTCTGTTTCTGTGAGTTCAAGGCTACACGCCTTTAATCCTAACCTGGATGGGATAGGGTATATAAGGGCTTAGAAACTAGGCAGACAGAGAAGCAACTGGCAGAAGGGACAAGCAAAAGAGACCAGCAGTGAGGCTGAGGAAGTTGCAAGAGAGTTTGGTGAGAATTGACTGGTGTTTTCCCTCTCTGATAGTTCAGCCTTCCCCCACCCTTGAGAGTGAGACCAAACCTCTGGCCCAGGCCAGAAACCTTTATTAACAAATGGCTGCCATGGGGCTGGAGAGATGGCTCAGCGGTTAAGAGCACCATCTGCTCTTCCAGAGGACCAGGGTTCGATTCCCAGCACCCACATGGCAGCTAACAACTGTCTGTAGCTCCAGTTCCAGGCAAACACCAAGGCAGATAAATAAATAAATAAAGTTTAAAAAAAAAAAAAAAAAAACAAATGGCTGCCCAACGTGGATGATATACACCCACATAAAGCTTGAGAAAAATTTTTAAAAAGGGTTCTAAGGCACAGAATCAGAGCCAAAAACAGTTTCTGTGTTGTGTGTTTCACAGGAGCCGTGGTACAGAGATGCCCTGGTAAGGCATGTGGTCCTAAATTTCAAAATGACAGTTCTACAGCAGACAGCTTAAACCAAGGCTAGGTTCAGAAGTCTTACAAAAGAGTCGGCATAAGAAACAAGCTACGGGGCTGGAGAGATGGCTCAGAGGTTAAGAGCACTGACTGTTCTTCCAGAGGTCCTGAGTTCAATTCCCAGCAAAACCACATGGTGGCTCACAACCATCTATGATGAGGTCTGGCGCCCTCTTCTGTAAAACTGTATGCATAATAAATAAATAAATCAAAAAAAAAAAAAAAAAAGAAACAAGCTACATATGGAGGATTTAAGGTTTCTGTTTTCACAGGCAAAAAGGAACAGAGTCAAAGATTGATTCTTAGTAGCCGCAGCATTTTCTTGGATCATCTTTGTTTGCTGGAGACAAGCAGAGGTGTGGCTTTTTAAAGTGAGGCTTCCCTGATTCAGCCTTAGAGGCTAAACACTTCTGAGTCTTTTGAGAGGCTTTTTTTTTTTAATATTTATTTTTATTTATGTGAATTGGTGTTTTGCTTGCATGTGTAAACAGTGTAAGGGTGTCAGGTCTTAGAATTACAGACAGTTGTGAACTGCCATGTGGATGCTGGGAATTGAACTCAGGTCCTCTGGAAGAACAACAGTCAGTGCTCTTAACCTCTGAGCCATCTCTCCAGCCCGCTGCCAAATTCTTAAATGAAATTAATGAGCAGCAGATGACATTGCTTTACTTGATTATATGAGCCCTAAAATTCCACAAAGTGGTAATTGTGTCTGATAATTAGCTAAAAAGTCAAACTTCAGCTAAACTAGGAGCCGGGTGGAGCCAGGCAGCTACCCTAGTGATGCCTTTAATCCTTAGCACCACACCTTGGCAGATTAAAAATGTGGCCAGAAACAGAAAGAGGAAACTTGGTGGAAGATTAAAGGTATGAACAGAAACAGAAAGTCATAAAGGAAGCAGAGTGGAGTAAACCACCCCAGTGAAGCCTTTAATCCTTAAACCAAACCTTGGCAGATCAAAGGTGTATGTGATTGGGGCTGGAGAGATGGCTCAGCGGTTAAAAGCACCGTCTGCTCTTCCACAGGACCCGGGTTCGATTCCCAGCACCCACATGGCAGCTAACAACTGTCTGTAGTTCCAGTTCCAGGCAAACACCAAGGCAAATAAATAAATAAAATAAAGTTTAAAAAAAAAAAAAAAAAGGTGTATGTGATTGACTCAGCTGTTTATCCTTGTACTCAAGGATCAAGGATTTCCTGAGCTGTCTGCCTAGGATTTGACTGTGTGGTCTCTCTGGTATCCCAGGATTTATTAAATACCTAACAAATATCCACAAGTGTGGGCCAGACAGTTGTGGTGTTTCTGCACCTTTGATCCAAGCACCAGGGAGGCAGAGGCAGGCAGACCTCTGTGAGTTCTAGGCCATAGTAGTTCACACCTATAATCTTCATTTTTGAGAGATTGAGGCAGCAGGGTTACCAGGAGTTGGAGGTCGGGCTGCACTACTGAATTCCAGGCTGGTCTCCAGAATGTGAATAGGTTGTGTGTGTTTTGAGTGTAGTTGATAGAGCTTATTTTTATCATTTCAGTTTTTCTCTATGGTCCACCAGGGGGCAGGTGGACTCAGCATATTAACCTCCCAACCCACTTCTTTTCAAAGGGAATCCGGGGAAGTTGACTTAGGGTTGGCAAAGCTGACACTAATGTCCTGGGACCTTTATCGCAGTCTCAAGCAGCCTTCCAGGTAGTGCCTCAGCTTTTATCAATTTCCAGTGGCACCCCATCTCTACCCTTATTGGCAAATTCTTTCCCGCTTCCTCTAATCTCTTTAAAATTTCACTTTCCACATCGGTCGAAAGAGAGGAAAAACAGCTAGCCAGACAGTGGAGAGGTCTGGAGAGAATGGTCCGCCGAGTCTGGGGAGGCAGCGCCAGGGCCACAGGAGATGGACTGGCCTCTCCACTGGCGGAGAGGGGTGGAGCCGCCAGCAGGGCCGCCTCTCTTCTTTCCCGAGGCCTGGGCGGAGAGGGAGGAAAACTTCCTGGCTGGGACTCTGGCGGTTTCTGCCTGCCAGCCGTCCGATCCCGCCTACCAGTGTCGGCTCTTCCCGACCCCTCCCCCGGAGCCCCCAGTGTCCGCCATGGCCAAAGCCTACGACCACCTCTTCAAGTTGCTGCTGATCGGGGACTCGGGGGTGGGCAAGACCTGTCTGATCATTCGCTTTGCAGAAGACAACTTCAACAGCACATACATCTCCACCATCGGTGAGCCCGCTGACTGTCCCAGACCCCAGACCCACCCCCGCCCCCGCCCACCCTCATACACCGGCTGCCGGAATGACTAGGGTTCCCTACTTTTTGATGCCCTTAGTGTAAAAGCACTAATTTCCAGTCTCTCGACCCCTGTCCCAGACCCATCCCCCAAAATGACTCTAAATAACACTCAAAACCTCAATCTTTGTGAGGCCTCCAGGTAACTCCAGTTGCTGCGACCCCTCCCTTTGTAGTAGCCCCCCAGGCTCCCCAAATCCAATAGGCTCCTGTCATTTTCCTGCCTCCTTCACTGCATCCACCTAAGCTCTGTAGATTAGTTCTTTACAGTTTTCCTTTTTCCTGCTTCCCAATGCTATTGACTTCTTTCCAATCCACTGGACTCCGGACTTCTCTGCATCCACTTCCACCTTCTTAGTCTCCCTCCCTTAACAGGGTGCTGCAGAGAGTGGCCTGGTGTGCTGGGTAAGGGAGGTGGAAGTGAAGGGACCTTGGGGTCTCTGAGTAAGCTAGAATTCTCCTTCTCTCTGGGTCCCCTGAGAGGCCTGGGAGATGTGCCCAGACTTCCATTTAAAAAAGCATGTCTTTTCCCCCTCCCTCCTCCTCCTCACTCTCTTCATCCTCTTTATCTCTCAAGTCTGGTTCTAAAACGGAAAGAAACCGCATCTCTCAAGGAAATGATTCCCTAGAGGGATCTTATGGAGCCCAGACCGTCAATTCCTAGCCTGGCCCACTAGTTAGACTTAACTAGTCATAGACGTGACTCAGCTGCCTTTCCCGTTCCTCTCTACCCCAAGGACTAGCCGGGTACTTGAAGGACCAATGGTTAAGTGTGTGTTGGGGGAGGGGAAAGAAGACTGGGAAAGTGAGATAGGATGGATGGCAGTCAAAGTTGTCAGCTGGAGTGCTTTTAAGTCCCCTGTCTATAGAGCTCCATCACCTCTCTCCAAAACGTCATAAATTCTAAGGCTTACTATAGGAATAAAGCTATAGGAAGCCCCAAGTGCCTGCCCAGCAGAGGTACCCACCGCCTCTGCTCTCCCACCACACTTTTAACATCTACATGTACACACATACCCACCTGGCTTCACACCTTTCACTCCAGGAATTGATTTTAAGATCCGAACTGTGGAAATAGAAGGGAAGAGGATCAAACTGCAAGTCTGGTAAGTAAGCTACCCAGCTCCAGTCCAGGCTGCCCTGGGAACCTACCCTGCCCCCCAACACCCCCACCCAGCTCCAGTCCAGGCTGCCCTGGGAACCTACCCTGCCCCCCAACACCCCCACCCAGCTCCAGTCCAGGCTGCCCCCAGAACCTACCCTGCGCCCCGACACCCCCACCCAGCTCCAGTCCAGGCTGCCCCCAGAACCTACCCTGCACCCCACACTGGCTCTTCCTTTCTTCTTCCTTTTTCTCTTTCTAGTTTTTTTTTTTCTTTCTTCTTTTTGTTTTCTTGTTATTGATGTCTGTTTTTCAAGACAGAGTTTCTCTGTGAAGCTTTGGGGCCTGTCATGGAACTCTGTAGAACAGTCAGTCTGGTCTCAAACTTATAGAGATCTGCCTGCCCCTGCCTCCCAAGTGCTGCGATTAAAGGCATGCACCGCCACCGACTGGCTTCCCTTTTTGGGTTTTTTTTTTTTTTTTTTTTTTTTTTTTTTTTTTTTTTTTTTTTTTTTTTTTTTTTTTTTTTTTTTTTTTTTTTTTTTTTTTTTTTTTTTTTTTTTAACTTTATTTATTATTCATTTATTTATTTGCCTTGGTGTTTGCATGGAAGTGGAACTACAGACAGTTGTTAGCTGCCATGTGGGTGCTGGGAATCGAACCCGGGTCCTCTGGAAGAGCAGACGGCGCTCTTAACCGCTGAGCCATCTCTCCAGCCCCTGAGCCATCTCTCCAGCCCCTGGTTTTATTTTTTGTTTTTTGAGACAAAGTCTTGTGGAGCCTAGGCTAGCCTGGAACTCACTGTGTACCTAAGAAGCTGAGAATGACCTTTAGCTCCTGACTCTGCTGCTTCTGTCTCCCATGTCCTGGGATTACAGGTGTGTGCAGACATGTGGCACCATGTTGGTCTTTCTGTTTTGCTTTATTTCTTTTCCTTTTTTTTCTATCCAGTACATCTTCTAATTTATCTGTTTTACTCATTCGGCTGAACTTTTATTTTTTTCCGTGATGTCTACTTCCAGTTTGTTTGAGTCTTTTCCTCACCCAGAGCATTCTCTGGACTTAAAAACAAATGCCTTTTGAGCTAAGATGTAAAAACAGGTTCTAAGTGCTTAAAAAAAATAAGTTGCAGAATTACAAATTTGACTTCCAGTCTATTGCTCTCTCTAAATTTTCCCAGCTCTTGGGAAGCAGAGCAGGTGGATCTCTATGAGTTAGAGGCCAGCCTGTTCTACATGGTGAGTTCCAGAATAGTCAGGGCTATGTAGAGAGACCCTGTCTCAAATAATGATAATACTAATAATAACTCAAAGTTTTTTTTTTTTTTTTTTTTTTTTAAACTTTACTTATTTATTTATTTGCCTTGGTGTTTGCCTGGAACTGGAACTGTAGTTCCAGTTGTTAGCTGCCATGTGGGCGCTGGGAATCGAACCCGGGTCCTCTGGAAGAACAGATGGTGCTCTTAACTGCTGAGCCATCTCTCCAGCCCTAACTCAAAGTTTTTTAGAGAACTCAGGAGGTCACATACAGAGGTGTGACCTGACTGTGTTGAGGAGGCGGAGACGTGGAGGTGTGACTGACTGATGAAAGCAGCAGATGGGCTGGCTCTAAGCCCTGGAACTGCTACTTACATTCTGCTTGTCCTTCATTAGTTACCCAGTGTCCCCACATTTGTCTCCTTTGTTAAATGGGGACAATGAGACAGGCTTCACAGTGACACAGTGAGGGTAATATAGGACGATACACACACAGAAAGTGATACTCAGGGCAGTGCTTGGCATCTATGAGTAAACAAGAGACATCCTGTTTTTCAGCCTCTGAAGAGCAGCCTGACTGTCCTTGGCCCCTTTCCCCTCCACTGTTTCCTGACTCTTTTCCTTCTAGCCTCCACCCTCAGTGTTGAAAATCTAAGTTCTTAAAAAAGGGCTTTTCCTCCTGGAGACTCTTTGCTTCCATTTCACTCTATGAAAACTTCTGCTTCAGGGACACAGCTGGCCAAGAACGATTCAAGACAATAACTACCGCCTATTACCGTGGAGCCATGGTATGAGGTGTGGGTCTGGACACGGGCTAAAGTCATAGGTTCATGAGTGCAGAGGGTTACAAGCATGGGGGAGGGGCTAAGGAAGGAGGGTAAGGTGTGTGTTGCTGCCCCATGTGGTCTGTGTCCTATGGATGGGACTTGGGAGGGTCACTTAGAGGACAATAGAAACCTAATGGGAATATGGTCCAAGGTGAACTTTGCCATCCTTTAGGGCATTATCTTAGTATATGACATCACAGATGAGAAATCCTTCGAGAATATTCAGAACTGGATGAAAAGCATCAAAGAGGTGAGACATCTCCAAAAGAGGTGAGGGAAGAAGGTGCCGCTGACGGGTGTGGGGTGTGAGGATGGGCAGCCTTCAGTTTAATTTGTTTATTCACATTTATGTGTATGGGTATTTTGCCTGCATATGTACACCTATAAACCAGGTGCCCTCAGAAGTCAGAAGAGTGTGGTGGACCTCTGGGACTTTGGTGACAGGTGCTTATGAGCCACAGAGAGGGCACTGGGAATTGAACTCAGGTCCTTTGGAAGAACAGTCAGTGCTCTCAATTGCTGGGCCTTCTCTCTACTCCCAGCCCTTCCCTTTTTCCCCCCTTCTTCTTGAGACAAGGTCTCACTCTGTAGCCCCAGCTGTTGTGAAACTCACTGTGTTTCCCAAACTCCCTGTGGTCTTGAACTCACAGTAATCCTCCAGCTTGAGCTTTTCAAGCTCAAATGGAAGACCCAGCTTTTCATTGTTTTACCCCTTCTCCAGAATGCCTCTGCTGGAGTAGAGCGCCTTTTGCTGGGGAACAAGTGTGACATGGAGGCCAAGAGGAAGGTGCAGAAAGAGCAGGCAGATAAGGTGAGGAGCAGGGGGCCTCTGAGGCTGTTTGCCTGAGGGCTGGGAGAACCAGAGGGAAGAGGATTGCTCGGTGCTTTTCCTCTGCCCTGCATCCAGCTCCCCCTTCTCTCCTCACCCCCACAGTTGGCTCGAGAGCATGGAATTCGATTTTTTGAGACAAGTGCAAAATCCAGTATGAATGTGGATGAGGTGAGACTCACCCTCCAAGAGACTAAAAAAAATACTAATAGATTATCCTCTCCTCCAATCTGTTCTAACTAAATTCCCTTCTAGGCTTTCAATTCCCTGGCTCGTGACATTTTGCTCAAGTCAGGAAGTCGGAGATTGGTGAGTTGGTTCTACTTGACTAGGTACCTCTCACTGTATGTGTGTGTGTGTGTGTGTGTGTGTAAGAACTGAAGAGTAGATGTGAGATCCAGATCTCAGCACTGGGAAGTGGTGATGGGAAGGTCAGGAGTTCAAGATCATCATCCCATACATTATCTAAATAAAAGATAGCCTCTTGTATAGAGTTCCAGGACAGGTTACACAACACAGTGACTGAAGGCTCTCTGTGAGTTCAAGGCCAGCCAGGGCTACACAGAGAAACCCTGTTTTTAAAAGAAGGAGGAGGAGGAGGAGGAGGAGGAGAAGAAGATCATCATTGAGGAGGGGCAACAATGCCAAGATTTCTCATAAAGGGGGTCAGCTTGAGTTTATAGGCTTATGTGTCAGCCAACCCTCCACACACCTGATCCTTTACCTTCCTCGTTCTAGGGAAACAACAGTAAGCCCTCCAGCACTGACCTGCAACCATCTGACAAGAAGAACACCAGCAAGTGCTCCCTGGGCTGAGGGACGGAGCTGCCTCCTCCTCACTCTGAACCTGGAGGCTAGACCTGAGAGATGGGGCGGAGAGGCTGCTCAGAGAAGAAACTGGTGGGCACTAGAGGGATAGAAGAACTGGTGAGGAGGTGGAGGATGAGGACGGAGGGAAGAGGAAAGGGGCAGGAGAAGGAGAGAGAAGGCGTCCAGGAAGTGAGAGCTGAAAGGGTTTGAGAAGAGGAAAGGAAGAAAAATGGACTGAGGTCTTGGACTGTCTTTGTTTATGGTCAAGCAATAATGTAAATGTGTTGATTTCTCTGTTACTGTTCAGGTTAGGGTCCTGAGAGGCTGGCTCAGGGCCGCTCTGGGGGCCGCCCACTGCATGGGCTTTGTTAGTATTAAAGGCCACTGTTTTACATGAATGTTCCATTTGCATATCTTTATTACTGTCAGACTACTCTCCACTTAAATCCAAGATGCTGGTTCACCTGCTTCTGGCTGGGTTCCCCTTCTTTGTACTCCCCCACCACCCAAGAACCCTGACAGTGGTAACCTGGCTTTATTCCCAGCACTCAGGAAGTAGAGGTAGGTGGATCCTTGTGAGATCAAGGCCAGCCTGGTCTATATACCAAGTTCCAGTACAACCAGGGATAGACAGAGAGACCTTGTTTTGAAAACAAAACAAAACAAAAAAGTAACCTGGGAAGTCAATTTATTTTTTAAAAAATGATGTGCCACAACCCAACCCCAAGCTGGACATTCATTTAGTTTTATGTTCTTTTTTTTTAAAAAAAAATACATATATTTATTTATTATGTATACAATGTCCAGAAGAGGACACCAGATCTCATTATAGATGGCTGTGAGCCACCATGTGGATGTTGGGAATCGAACTCAGGTCCTCTAGAAGAACAGTCAGTGTTCTTAACCTCTCAGCCATCTCTCCAGCCTCCAGTTTTATGTTCTAATGTAAGTGGTGACCTACTCTGCCTCACCTCACTGGTGGGGGTTCAGCTTCACACTCTTTTGAGATTGACTAGTCTGAAAGGATTTCTCAAAAAGGAAATGAGAGAAAGAGGAAAGGGCTGGCCTGCAACCACAGGCCATGAGGAACTGGAAATGCAGCAAGGCTCTCCCGAACCTCTTGGTTTTTAAGACAGAGTTTCTCTGTATAACATTTCTAGCTGTCCTGGAACACACTCTGTAGACCAGGCTGGCCTTGAACTCACAGAGATGCGCTTGCCTGTGCCTGCTGGGTGCTGGGAGTAAAGAGGTATGCCACCACCTCCCAGCCTTTAGATTTTTGTTTTTTGCCTGGTATGGTTCATGCCTTTAATCCCAGCACTCAGTAGGCAGCCAGGACTACTTGTCTAAAACAAATAAAGTTTTATTTTTATTTCTGTTACATGTGTGGCTGTATTCGTAAATGTGGAGGACAGTTCTTGAATGTCAGCTTGCTCCTCCCAGCACAGATCCCAGGAACTGGACTCAGGTCCTGAGGTTCGCATGGCCAGGATTCCCTGATGGGCAGTCCAATCTGTCACCTTTTTGATTTCATGCAACTTGATGTCTTTACTACTTTCCCACTGTGAAGGGGCACCATGACCAAGGCAAGTTAAAGAGAAGTTATTGGGGGCTTGTTTATAGTTCCAGAGGGCTAGGGTTTCTTCTTCTTTAACTCTAACAATAATAACTTTAACTCTAATAATGACTAACATTGTGGGGAGCATGGAAGCAGACAGGCAAGCAGGTGAGCAGGCGGGCAGGCAGGGGGGCAGGCAGCAGGCAGG
>PVIH01024185.1:0-23292 GCA_004025045.1 Sigmodon hispidus
CTTGTTCAGCCACTTTGGAATACAATATGGAGGTTTCTCAGAAAATTGAGAATCAATCTCCCCAAGGACCCAGCAATACCAATTCTGGGTATATACCCTAAAGAGGCACATTCACACTCCAAAGGTATTAGCTCAACTATGTTCATAGCAGCATTATTTGTAATAGCAAGAACCTGGAAACAACCTAGATGTCCCTCAAATGTTAAAGCAATTTTAACTGTTCTTCACCTTCATCATACTATTCCTTTAAATATTATTATAGAATATGAATTACCAGGTCATTTTCTACTTGTATATTCAATTACTTATTTATGTTATTATGGTATTAATTTATGTTTCCTTTGTCAGAGGAGTGAAGTCAAGACTGGCTTGTCTTGACTTCAGATTCATTCTCAGTTCGGTCCATCACGGTATACTTGTAATAAATGCAGAATCAATATAAGAATATTGTATATATTCACATAAAGTAATTTATTTTAAATATTATTTTAAAAAATGTAAAACCTGAAGTGTAAACTAATACTGACATATTTCATGTCTTTAATGACTTCAGGTTCTTTTGAATATATTAAATCAGCAGAGGTGTATAAATATATTTAATTACACTGTATAACCATTCATTCTGCAGATTTGCATACTGCCACATTTGAAATGAGATTGAAATTGAAACATAATATGAAGGAAATAAGCCATGAAAAATTATGTGATTGCTATAAAGAGAAATTATTGTCATAATATTAATTGCTTTGCATTAAAAATGCTCTTTGAAAATACTGAGTGAATTTTTTCATCAAACTGAAAAATTATTTCATCCTAGCATAAAGACAACATAGGCTTAAATATAGTTGTAGTTAATAGATCATTTTGCACAACATTAAGCCTGAAAATGCTTTTAAAAGTTTTTGATGCTGCTGTATTTTTAAACAACTGTGTGTGATACAATTAATTCCTACTTTCTAAATAGGCAGCTAATAACCATAGAGACAGCATTTAGTCAGTTATACAGCTAAGATAAAAATATAGAGCAAATATATAAGATATATAAGAAATTTGAATGATTGAAAATTATTCTGATTTGCATATGAGTAGAGAAAACAATGAGTTGTTTCTTTTGACTATGTTCAAGTTTAAGAAAGTGACAAGGGATACATAACCCAGTCTGTAGTAAAGACCTAAGGAATAACATATATAGATTTACTTGCTTGGAATTTTGGTCTTCATTATTTATATAAATTTTGTTAATATTATGCAATGTAAATATGTTTTACATAAGATGAATCTTATCTTTAAAGGTTTTACTGTTGTTAATGTACAGAGGTTGTTTTTATATTAAGAAGAATTGACTAAATATTCCATATTCATATACTTTAATAATACCTGAAATTTATTGAAATGTGTCCAATTCTTTTCAAGCATCATCTTTCTCTTGAATATGATACTATCATTTTTCTCCTATGATTTAAACTTTTAAACTTTTGTGTAAATTATCTCCGCTTATCTGGGTGTGTTGGCAGTGTTCTAATTCAGTATGATACAAGCAGACTCTATATCTAAAGGACTTTAAGCCCATCTTATACCATGAGATTGCAGGGCAGAATGAGTTATATACAAAATAATCATTTTAAATAAATAAAAAATGTTTAAAGAGAAAATATAAAAAAGTCCTATTTCTCAAAGCATTTAATTTATATTTGTCTTAAGTTTGAGTTCACTTAAATCAAAAATGCACTTTCAAATATTGAATACTGAAATTATACAGATTTTTAATTTTTCAATATTTTTTAAAATTGAATTTGCTATTTCAAGATTCCATGCTTTTTGCTTCATATATCAAATTGTTTTGATAATTGATGATAATTAAACAGAGCAAAAATTTCCTCATGCTATTATAAAGTCAATGATTTGTTATAAATAGGAAAGTCTGGTGTCTTTGAAGTTTTCAAAAGCTAATGTTCAGATGGATTTGTTATAAAGCAGATTGGATCATTGACCTGATTCTGTTCCCTCATTCCATATTGATGGATTGGATTTCTTCAAGAAGAAGAGTCTGCAAGCAGCTGCTACATCTTCTGAAAATGTCTACAGATGCAGTTTTCCTCATAGAACATAGACTTCGTTCTATTAACCTAGTCTTATATTTTGTGGATAACATTGAATGGTTTGCTCTCCAGGCTACACTTTTGTTTTCAGTTTGGTACCTGAATTGTACTTTTCTATTTCAGGTAATATTAATGCTCTAATTCTAGTCACTCGCACTGGAGTGACTCATTAAACACAAAAGTGTTCTCTCGTACATTCTCCAAAACCACTGTGTTTGCGTGTATGTGTGTGTGTACACATATACACATACATATATGCTCTCTGGAATATGAATGATCTGTAAATTGAATCCAGCACGTAAAGGCACATCAAGTAAGAATCATAAAGAATGAGAAAATCTTGTATTCAAAATTATAAAGATTAGAATATTAGATTTATAAACTAATGACTGATATATGCTAAATGTGCAAGATAGATGTCATTGTGGATATCTGTGTATAGGAGAGCAAAATTAAATGAAAACTGTTTTCAAGCAAGAATAATAGTTAGTTTTCTTTCTTTATTTCTTTATTATTATTATTATAATGAACAAAGAAGTCACACATTCTATCCTAGTATATCCTTATTCAAGGTCCCTTCCCCCTCCTGCCACATCAGGTCATTCTTTCTTCTTCACAACTCCCCATCCCCTCCCTGAGGAGGCAGCAGATGGCCCCATGGTCCCACTGACCCTATATTGCTTAGTTCAGTCTCCAATACTGGCAGATCCATTTTTCTCCCCCCTCCCTCAAGAGTGAGTCAGTTGTTCCTCTAATGGGAGTGGGATCCCAGGAGTCATTCCAGGGTGTTTCTGATCCCAAGCTGTTCAGTGGTTGTGGCTTGCAGCTTGGGCATGCTTGGCTTTTTTTCTTTTTGTTTGTTTAGATTCCACTAGTGAGTGAGTACATCCCCTGCTTATCTTTCTGAGTTTGTGATACCTCGCTCAGGAGGATATTCTTTTTATTTTTATTTATTTATTTTTATTTATTTTTTTTATTTTGTATTTATCAAGAAAAACAGTAAAATGAATTTAAAATGCTGAGAAGTTAACAATAACTATAAAGAAGATAAAATCATAAGCATGACTTATCAAAGGTGATAATGCAAATAAGATTGCTACACATATATTTACTTTGTGTTCAGCTTTCCCTCTGAATTTTTTTTTCCATCCCTTTATATCCTTATTCAAGGTCCCTTCCCCCTCCCACTACATCAGGTCATTTTATTCTCCGCAACTCCCCATCCCCTCCCTGGGCAGGGAGCAGAGAGTCCTATGGTCCCACTGACCCAATAATGCTTGGATCAGTCTCCACTCCTGGCAAATCCAGTTTTGTCCCCCCTCCCTCAAGAGTGAGTCAGGTGTTCCTATAGTTGGAGTGAAATCCTAAGTGTCAGTCCAGGATGTCTCTGATCCCAAGCTGTTCAGTGGTTGTGGTTTGCCGCTTGGGCATGCTTGGCTTTTTGTCTTGTTTGTTTGTTTAGAGACCAGTAATGAGTGAGTACATCCCCTGCTTATCTTTCTGAGATTGTGATACCTCGCTCTGGAGGATATTCTCCAAGTCCATCCATTTGCCTGCAAATTTTAAAATATCATTTCTTCTTACTGCTGAGTAATACTCCATTGTGTTGATGTACCAGAGTTTGTTAATCCATTCTTCAATTGAGGGATATCTAGGTTGTTTCCAGGTTCTTGCTATTACAAATAATGCTGCTATGAACATAGTTGAGCTAGTGCCTTTGGAGTATGACTGTGCATCTTTAGGATATACACTCAGAAGTGGTTTTGCTGGGTCCTTGGGGAGACTGATTCTCAATTTTCTGAGAAACCACCATACTGCGTTCCAAAGTGGCTCTACAAGCTTACACTCCCACCAACAATGGAGGAGTGTTCCCCTTGCTCTGCATCCTCTCCAACATAGGCTGTCATCTGAGTCTTTTATCTTAGCCAATTTAACAGGTGTTACGTGTATTAGCAAAACTGAAGAAAATATTCTATTATCTGTCCTATTTTTGAGAGTCCAAATATCATATCTAATTTAACTTTTATTATGATTAAGGAAAACTATAATTATAAATACTTATAATTATAGTTATATTGATAGAAGAAAACAATATGTTTAGATTGCTTTATTAGTCTTGTAAGCTTAGTATGTTATAAGTAAATGAGAGAAACTAGTTTCTGTCTGTACACTAATGAATTGGTGATACTTGAATCATATCTTTAGAAGTCAATATCTTCCAAAGAAATGCTGATTGTATTAACATATCAAGAATTCAGATATTCCATTAAATACTTTAGTGTGCTAAGTGTCCTAAGTATTGAAAACTTAGAAACTTAACCTAAAATATGTAAGTTTTGCTTTGCTTTTTGATAGACCAATAGATGATACTGGGTAAAATCAAAAGCAAACATACAAAAATCAGTAAACTGACATATACTTTTCAATCTAATCAACTTATTGGGTAAAATAAGATACAATGTTTATAACTGACAATCTCGGTTATTACAAAGTGACACATTTGAAATACATGAATACAATCTATACAGTATAATTTAGAAAAAAATGCTTTTCATTATTGCATTACTCAGCAGATGCTGAAAATGATGAGGTTAAACGTAAGATATTAAAATTTCATTATTTTTAGAATAAACTTTATAGGTCAAATAGATTTACATTTGAATATTTGATAAGTAATTAAAAGCTGATCTGTGATCAAAACATTAAGGAGAACAAAATTTGCCTGTAAGGAATTTCAATGTAAACTCCTATCTTTATTTCAAGAAAGAATGACTTGATGTGCTGGGAGGGGGAAGGGACCTTGAATAAGGATATACAAGGTTAGAAAGTGTGACTTCTTTGTTCATAATAATAATAATAATAAAGAAAAAAAGGAATAGAGGAGCATGCAAACCTCATAAAGAATATAAATTTCAAACATAAGAAGCACACATAATTAGTCAAAAGTGAAACAAGTGCTTATCTTTAAATGTGATTATTTTCTACTCTCTAAGCGCTATTTTTTTCTACTTATCTAAAGACTGGAAGCAAATAATAGGGAGATGTCTAAATAGCTTAGTCAATAACTTACTACTAGATTAAGCAATTTTCCAAATAATATCCTCTGAACAATAACCACTAAAAGGTTCATTAAAATGTATCACCAGTAAATTATTTCATTGTATTAGTTTGGGTTTCTGTTGTTATGAAGAAACAACCTGAACGTGTCAATGCTTATAAAAGAAAATATCTAATTGAGCTGGCTTCTCACACTTTAGAGGTTTAGTTCACTATGTTCATGGTGAGGAGCATGGTGTTATAGAAGCACATGTAGTGCTGGAGAAGGAGCTGCTAAATATTGATCCCACAGGTAACAGGAAATGATGTGTATCACTAGGCGTGGTTTGAGCATATATAAACAATCAAAGTACACCTCTAATTTCACAAATGTCTGCCAGTAATGTCTCCTCATTTCCAATAAGGCCACACGTTCTAATAGTGGCACTCCCTTTGGAAGCATTTTCTATTAAACTACCACAATCATTAATAACAATGAATTAGAAAACAAGTTATTCAGACTTTTTATTGTTTTCTCTATTAATATATATGCCAACATTAAAGAATTACTAAAGTAGAGATATTTCAAAAGTCAGCATGATATTAATTTAACTTGGACTTTGAAATTTACTATGAAGGTTTTGTTTGGAATTTTACTCTATCCATTGAAAAATATTGCTTAACTATTGGAGGGAAAAACAAAATGCAATATGCCAATGAAGAATACTTCCTAAATGTTGACTATTGCATTTAAACACTTTAAATATTGAACCAGGCACTAAAACATTACTAAGAAGAACCGACATATTCAAATAAATTGTTAAATACATGAATTCATGTTTTAATCAATAAAAAGTAAATTGATCTTTTGTCATGATATACATTAGAAAGTTAGAAAAGAAATTAATGGACAAATCTGGAGTAGGCAAGGCCCTGAGAGCCTAAGCCCCAGAATGTGTCTTGCTACTGCTCTGCCTATAGATATTTGCTACTGCAACTTTTCTTTGCTACCTGACATAGTATAAAAGGATATGGGGAGAAAATTTCTTACTTTAAGGTGTATGATTATCTTTAGGAAATGCACTTTATTAATGGTCATTTTAAAACATGTATTATTATGAAGACAATTTCAGAATGAGCTTTAATATTTATCTGAAGTACTGATTTTACACAACAATAGTGTTAGTTTAAATAAGATTTTGATAGTTGAGGGTTCTTAATAAGTATAGTAAGGGATTATAGTGAAGGTAGGTTTAGTGAGTATAATAGCATAGGTAAAGGTAGGTTAAAATGTTGCTCTCCCTTTGATAAAGAAGAGACAAAAGAGGATTTAAAAAAAGAGTTAAAAAGCTAAAACATGAGTTTCTATTGAGGAGCCACATATACTGTGGCTTAGGATAATGATTAAGAAAAATATTAAGCCCTTCTTCTTCAATGTCTCCCCCCACACACTGCTTTTTTCTAGGTACCTGCCTCTTGTCTCTTGATAACTCCCTAAAAACTCTCATGTGGCAACAAAAAGAAAGAAAAAGAAATGAATCCAAGTAGCCCAGCTAGTTTGAAATCTTAAAAATCTTAATTTTGCAAAATGTGTCCACTGATTTGGAGTGCATCATAGCTGAAAAAAATTTGAAAATTAGTTAAGGGACTATCCAGGCAGCCAGGTGTCTCATTTCTAGAATGTTGAGGTTGCTTACAATACAATTTCTGTTTACTTAGGTAATATATCCTTCAAGGGTCTTTGATGGAGTGGAAGACTAGATATTTAAAATTATAGTTTTCCTTAATCATAATAAAAGTTAAATTACATATAATAATTTGGGCTCACAAAAATAGGACAGATAATAGAATATTTACTTCAGTTTTGCTAATTAGATTAGAAAATGAACTATAATTCTTGCTTGAAAACTGTTTTGCTATTTTATGTAGTTTTATGTAGTTTTACTATTTTATGTAGTTTTACTATTTTAAAGTGAAAACTTTCCTTCTTAATTAAACAGAAAAAAAAAAAAAGAAAATTCTTTATGGTTAGACTAAGATACTTTTGTCAAATATCATTGATGAGAAAATCCCAAAAGACAATTTAAAGTTTTAGAATGAACCATAGCTATGTATGGGATTCATTAAAATCAATGATCAAAAACAAAGCAGCCCAATTTTATTAGATGATGTTTCCTTTCTTCTAGCAAAGGTTGGTGACCAAAGGTGATGATTAATTCCTTTTTCCCATTTCTACCCTAAGCTTCCTGATATTAAACAAACAAACAAAAAGTCTATTGCTGAATGTGTATGCACACAGTGGATTTAAAATAGAGTGGTCTGGTGCCTTTTTATATACACACATAAACATTGAGGTTTCTTTTATTCTTCTAAGATTCTTTATACTGAAAGATCTCCTATGAGCCTTAAAAGGTAGGATCAACATAGTAAAAGTGGAAACCTTGTAAAAGCAGTCTACAGATTGAATACAATCTCCATCAATATCACAACATAATTTTTTACAGACCATGAAAGAATACTCAACTACATATGGAATAATAGGAAACAGTATTACCAAAACTATCCTATTCCATAAAAGAACTTAAGGAGGCATCACCAGCCCTTACTTCAAGCTGTACTATATAGCTACAGTAATAAAATAAACCTGGTACAGACATAAAAAACAGACATATAGATCAATGAAATTGAATTGAAGATCCTGACCTTAATCTACACACCTATGAAAACCTGTGTTTTTGACAAATAGGCCAAAGATATACAATGAAAATGAGATAGTATCTTCAACAAATAGTGTTGGCATAACTGGATTGTACTGTGTAGAAGAATGTAAATAGATTCATATCAACACCCTCACAAAACTCAATTCAAGTGGATCTAAGACCTCAGCTTGAATTCAGCTACACTAAATTTGATAAAACAAAAGTGAGAAATGCCCTTACACATTAGCCCGGGTAACAACTTTCTAAAGATAACACTGGTAGCACAGATACTAAGAACAACAATTAATAAATGGTACTTCTTAAACTGATAAGCTTCTGTAAGGCAAAGGACACATTCAATCAGTCAAAATGACAGCTTATAGAATGGGAAAAAAAATCTTCACCAACCCTACATGTCATAATGGACTTATCTTTAAAATATAAAGAGAACTCAAGAAACTAGATGCCCAAACCCCAAATAACACCAATAAAAATATGGGGTTCTGAGCTAAAAATGGATTTCTCAACAGAGAAATTACAAATGAATAAAAGCACTTAAAATTGCTCATCATCTTTAGCCATTAGAATAATGCAAGTCAAAATAAATTTGGGATACCATCTTACCACACCTGTCAGACCCAAAAATACCACTATTGGAAATATACCCAAAGAATACACATTCTTACTCCAAAGGTATTATTAGCTCAGCTGTGTTCATAACAGCTTTATTTATAATAGAAAGGACCTGGAAACAATCTAGATGCCCCTCAAATGAAGAATGGATTAACAAATTGTGGTACATTTATACAATGGAGTACTACTCATCAGAAAAAAAATGGCTTCCTAATATTTTCAGGCAAATGTATGGATTTGGAGAATATTTTTCTGAGTGAGGTAATATAGGCCTTGAAAATAGGCATGAAATATTCAATCATAAGTGATTTTAAGACAAAAAGCAAAGAATACCCAAGCTGCAAACCACAACCTCTGAACAGCTTGGAATCTGAAGTACTTTGGAACAACACCTTGGTGCCCATTCCCTCCAGAGGAACACCTGATCCAGTCTTGATGTTGGGATGAGGAAATCGGACTTGCCTGGAGTGAATGCTGAACTATTCCACCTTGTGGTCTTGGGATCTCCTACCCTTGCTGGGGAGAAGAGAAGGAGATGGGGAGAAGAGAAGGAGATGGGGAGAAGACGAGTGACTGGGAGGGGGAAGAGTAGAAAGAGAGTTTGATCAAAGGGATACATGGATAAAAAATGAGATTTTATTCATGAAAAAAGATCATTTATACAACTTTCTAGGCTCATATTTTGTTATATCTTAAAAGGATATTCGAGTCTTATATGCCAATGATAGTTCTGGTAATATAAACATGACCACATAGCTTTCAAAATTTTTAGCGCTATTTATGCAAGGAATACTAAAAATTAGAAATTTGAAACAAAAATCAATTGAACACTTTGAGGATACTAATTGGATCATTCTGGTAAAATTTTAAATGATAATAATGTTGAGAGAAAAAAAATAGCAGTGGCAGAGCCTCATAAGTTATCAAAGAAGAATAATTTCAGGGACTGTGTTTCATAAGGTCCATTGGCATTATGTTTTCACTGAGAATCTAGCTCTATTGTGCAAATGCATTGAGAAAAATGAGTGAATTAAAGTTACAGCAGAAGAGCTTTCAGACAGGGCAGAGATAAGTCAGCTGCTGGGGAAACTGCTCTGATTGATATAGATCACCATTGTAGAAAATCACCTTGTGTAGCAATGGGCAATAGAATTAATCCTGTATCCTTAGGGTGAGCACAAAGAAGCCCAGTGGGGTTGGGTTAGATCTTGAGCTAGGGAGTGGCACTTTGGAATGTAACAAGAATTTGTAAATAGTAATAGTTTTGAAAACAAGACTAAAGTAAGAATGAAATTGTCATTTGAAATGATGCCCTTAAAAAGAATCCCAA
Organism: Sigmodon hispidus; assembly: GCA_004025045.1. Lineage (NCBI taxonomy): Eukaryota > Metazoa > Chordata > Mammalia > Rodentia > Cricetidae > Sigmodon > Sigmodon hispidus. Next base: position 9,798 of record PVIH01024185.1, read on the forward strand.
GAATGGTACTGCATTCATTTGTAAGTAGAATCCTTACTTGTAGAGGAAAACATGGAATATTGGAAGTTCTTAAAGGTTCAGACAATTGGAAAAGAAAGTTACAAGTGTAGAGTGGGGGTGACATAAGTCTAAAAGTAACTGTGTGTGGTATGACTTTGAAATAAATATGCGTCATTTGCCTTTCTGAATTTCACATGTTTATTAAGAATTCTGTCCAGGCTTATTCATTTTTCTGCAAACACCATGATTTTTATTATCTTTATAATTGAATTAAACACAGTTTTACAGGTTCTTCACTTTTCTTTTACTTTTATTAACCAAATAAGAGGCAACTTCCACTTTATGTTTACTGTGAATACTACAGCAATAAAAATAATTACTAAAGTCTGTCTTTGGAAAGATTTGAGTTGTTGGAATATAAACCCCAGAGTAGTATCCCAGGAACACATATTTGTTGTATTTTCAGTACCTTTGAGAAGCCTTAATATTGATTTCCATGATAGCTGTACCAAGTTGCCAATCCATCAATCATAAATAAAGGTTTCTGTATCCCAACCTCTTTTTGAAGGCACTCATACTAGAGTGAGGTGGAAGAGAGAGCATTTTTAATTTATATTTATTTTCTTTTCTTACATTTCTAAAATGTTGAATACTTTTTCAGATGTTTTTACCATCTGAAGTAATGACATTCAGATTTTTGATTGATTTGAAAATTTACAGCAATAAAAAAATGTGGTGGAATGTTCTCTGTATGCTGTAAATAAAGGACTGTTTTGGCTTATGTGCAGGACCATAGAAGTGGGTGGAGAATCAGAGGACAGACAGGTAGAAGGAGGGCACAGTTAGTCAGTCTCCATCTGACCCCTGAGAAGAACAGACATGTAAGAAATACAGGTGAGCCAGGGGCTGGGACACGTGGTGGGTAGATTAGTAGTTTACAAGAAATGGGTTGATTTAAGATGAAAGAGCTAGCTAGTAATGTGCATGAGACATGGGCCAAACAGTATGAAATTAATATAAGTGTCCTATTCATTTCTTTGGGGGACAAAAGCCGCCGTGGATCAGGTTCCAAAACCTCCGGGCCCAAAACGGCCTGGGAAACATTTTACAACAAAAAAAATTTATTTTTAATTTCTTATTGTATGTTTTCTCCATGTTTGATAAAGGAGATAACTTTTAGAAATTTTCTGTACCATTAAATATGATTATTTTGATTTTAAATAAATTGTCCAAGCAATATTTAATATTTTTCTATGCTTATAGATTTAGCTATGTCCCTGTAAATTACAGCATACAGAATTATCCATGACACTCTAGCATTAATCCACCTGACTGAATATAGCAACAATATTAATATCTTCTACATACTTATTAAGCAGTCTAGCAATGTGTTAATAATTTTATTAATTACACCTAAAGCTTAGTTTATAGTAATTAGGATGAAAGAAATGAGAAAATCTCATGTTTTAATTGTATTTAAATTGTTTTGCCTATGAAATTTGCAGAAGTTTTCTTTACTAACTAGAACTGGTTAAAATACCAGGGTGAGGCTGGCAAGACAGATCAATGGTTAAGAGCACTGACTGGTCCTCCAGATGACCTAGGTTCTCCTCCCAGCACCCACATGAAATTTTCACCCATCTGTAACTCCAATTCCAAAGGAATCTAACCTCTTAGGGCCTCTGAGGTTACCAGACACAAATATGTCCTGCAGACATACATTCATCAAACCAAACACTCATATACTTGAAATAAATTAATAGTAATAATAGAAAATACCAGGGGTAGCTGAGGGTTGGAATTAGCATTAATAGCCTATTTATCTTACTTTTTGCCTGAATATTCAAATACCAAATTATCATTCTGTTAATGTTAGGGCGTTTCCCAGAAACTACACAGGTTGTTCTAAGCCTCCTATACCACCTTCCTTCTTTTCTCTACCATACCTTGATTAAAAAGATAAACCATACCCCAAAACTCAGGTTAACTTAGGTCCAATCTGAATATCTTTGAATAATGGAGCAGTGGGTATTCATTCATTACTACATACTTGCTTTGAAACTAGAAGGAGCCTGCACTTTGGCTAAATTATGCAATAACTGTTAATCTCTGTCCAGTCAATGCCTCCTAAACCTTGAACATTAGTTGCATAATGTACATAAAGCACCTAACTTAGGATGTTTTTCCCCTGTTACTCTAACTACTGAAGAGAGAAGTAGATACAAAAGCTAGGCATCAAAGAACAAAATTACCCAGAAAAAAAAAAGTTAAAAGAGTTCTATCATTGGAATTAATAACACAGTAACATTCTATCATTGGAATCAATAGCATAGTAACACAAAAACACAGGAATTTTTTAATGTCTATGAGTGTTTTGTCTACATGTATGCATGTGCACCACAGAATATCTGGTGCCCTGGAAGGCTAGAGGAGGAGAAAATTGATTATAGGTGTCAAAGGAAATGTAGGACTACAGGAGGACATGCCCCGTTTAATCAGCTAAGCACAGCTCACATAGGCTCAGAGAGACTGATATGGCAAGAATGGGGCTTGCATGTTTCTGTACTGTTATACTGCATATGTTAAGGCTATTGTTTTGATGTTTCTATGCAACTCATAACAGTGTAAGAAGGTGTTTCTCTGACTCCTTTACCTCTGCTGGAGTCTCTTGCCCTCCTTTGGGGTTGCCTTGACAAGCCACAGGATGAGGGCTTTTGACTTGTTTTATTTATCTTGTTTTGTCCTCGTTGTGGTCTCTTGGAGGCCTGCTCTTTTCTGAAGCATAAATATTAGAAAGTGATTCTGGAGATGAGAAGAGGTGGAAAGAAGATAAGAGGAGTGGAAGGAGAGAAAGCTGTGGTTGGGTTATGTAGTGTGAGAGGAAAATGTAATTCAAATAAAAAAACTAAATTTCTATCGATTATAAATTATAATTATTTAAAAAAACTACTTGTTTTACATTTTCTGTTGCATCATAAATTACCAAAACATGAGCTGTACTTACATTTATCCTATTAAAGGTAAAATTATGTGTATTTTATGAAGAAGAACATTGCAATCTATGAATATTAAACTTTCAATGCCTGGGGGCAAAGTTAATAAATCTTTGCCCTGTGTATTTAATGTAAGTAAACATAATGGCTATTTTAAATCAATCACTAATATATTTGTTTTGCAATTCAAATATCACAACTTTATTTACCTTCCTGTGATCCCTTTAAGATCACATGAAATTTCTGACACTCTATCACATTACCATTTTCTCTTTTACTCAACATTTTAGATATGTATTTTCTGATAAGAACAAATGCCAGCAGGGCATTGTTTACTTTAATTTTGCAAATTGTTAAGCTTTATTTTCATTATTCTTGTCAAAGGTTGATTTTCTCTCATTCATACTGTAGCATAATAATATGACTTTTTCTTTTCTCCTGCTAACACTGAAGGGTTCCTTCTAAACTATAAAATTCTGACTGATTCCAGGTGTGTAACAAGTTGCGAATAAACAGAAAACATTAGTCCCTGCTTGCCAGCTTTTGAAATTCCAGAAGGAATTTGATGCAAATGGCTGGGTAAAAAAGGGATCAATGGCGTTGTAGCCATGAGGTGAACTCTAGAAACAATAAAAGTAAACTGCCAGGAAAGATGTCTATAACAGGCAAGACTGCCTAAGGAAAACAAACTATATTCTGCTTGAATTTGAGGCCTCCTCCATGGAGAAAAAATACATGTCTTGCTCTGTAAGCTTAATCACTACCCTATTCTTGGGGAAGTTCTAGATCCCAAAGAGGAAACTTATTAGTATTTAGAAAAGTCAAAATAAGGAAATTACTTTCCAAATTTTTTTCACATATATATATATATATACATATATGCAAAAGCATAAACTGTGCTTTAATCAGAAAACCCTTTATTGTGAATGAATGGTAATGGACACAGACACTCATGGCTGCAAGTGATGCTGACAGGACCAATGGTTGAGGGTCTATAAAACCTAAATGAACTGTATCATTTCTTTGAAGGCCCAGTTCAAATTGTGGGATGAGGATGTGGAGATAATGGGAGAGAAAACAATATAATGAGGTGTTGTGAAATGTCACTCTTATGGACTACAGAGTCATTGCAATTCTGAGTTCCTACATTTATAATTATTTGCATTGAGCATGCATAATAGATCTGTTAACAATCTTTGGTATGGGTTAATGGTCTAAGGTATTTGTTACTTATTGTGTTAATATTGATTCACTATTAACAGACTCTAAAAGAAGATATTGCAATTTTTTTTTTTTTTTTACTATGTTCCTAGTATCTTCCGTACCTGGTTTATACTGATAATTTCAAAGCATGGTCACAAAGAATGCATCTATCACACTCAGTGAATCTCAAAACAACAAAAACAAAGTGACAGAAACATAAAAGAGAGATATATACAGAAGTGGTAGAATAGGTGGTAGACAGTACTAATAAGAGAGTTAAGAGAATTTGGGTCTGAGATGAGAATAATGCATTTCTATTTTAGAGCCATGTGGCATTATCAAAAATTAACATTATCAGTTAAAGACAGTAAAAACTTAATAAAAGAGATAATAGTTTGAGAATATGATTTTATGTTTCACCCCTATTTTTTCTTTTTATTATGAATAAAGACATATTTTTATCCATGTATACCCTTGTTCAAACTCCCTTCCCCCTCCTGCCCCTTCCAGTCACTCTCTCTTCTCATCATCACTTTAACACTTTAGCAAGTGCAGGAGTTCCCAAGGTACCAATGTGGTTTAATTCAGCATCCACTCCTAGCACATCCACTTTCCTCACCCCTATTTTTAAAATTTGATAATTATCTCATCTCAAGTTTCAGTAATCTAATTTTAATGATTCTCAAAACTATTTTCAATAGCCTTTATGTTTATAGCAGAATTAAACTAACATTCTACCATCCTTCTCATTATGCTTTAGTGTCTATACTATGGCTAAAGAGATGGATCAATAAGTAAAATATTGTACCACAAGCATGAGCTCAGGTCTTCCATGCCCATCTAAAACCCAAGTGTATCACCAACCATGTGGGGCCTTGCTCACTTGTCATTAAAGGAGAATGTTGCTAAATTCCATAGGTAATGTGAAATCCTATCTAAAAATACAAGATCTAGAATACAAAAGGATGACTGTGGGCCTTGACTTCTGGCTTTTATACCCACAAACAGGATTAAGAACAGCTACAAACACACATATACAAGCATACAAATACCACATACATACATCACACATACACACACACACACACACACACACACACACCGATGCATGAAAAATAAAATGTATTCCTTTATTCCTTCTCTGATCTCACTATTCCTCAGTTCTTACATTACTTCAGCAGTATTCTGCTTTGTTATCAGTTGTTCACAATTTACCTAGTTTATTACCACTGTCAGAAAATGTATTATTTTGGTGCTACCTATACATAACTTCCAAATGGACTGTTTTTCTCAATTTCTGCTAGCTGTATATACTATGTCCATCATAGCCTATCTTTTGTTCAGTAACAGTTTTGTGAATATGGATCATGTTATAAAAATTAAACTCTATTATAATATTATATATTATATAATATTATTATAATAAACATCTTGTACTGATTGGAATCCTCTTTCTCTCATGATTTATTGGCCACCAGATTGAGGGTGGAGAGATAAAAAGGGAGACAGAAAGCTTTGTATGCATCCCATGAGCATGGATGAAGTGGGGCCTTGTAGAAACAGACTTAGGTGAATTAGGTCAACTTGATTACAGAGTATAAGAAATACATAGGATATTTAGAGATATTATTATCCTCTATAATATCTCTAAAAGTGCTTATAGTACAGTTAGATTAAACTCAATGCTCTGATACACATTAGGGGGGATTGTGGTCTTTCTCTGCCAAAAAAACATCTATACTCATACTCACTGATGTCCTAAAACCTAATTACTCTTCCATTCTGCCTGGTTTGTTAGTACTTATTTTCTTTGTTGTCACTGTCTCTTCTTTCTGGAGCATCATTTCTCAAGAAAGTGCATGACTATGTCTTCTCACCTTCAGCTACCATGACGTTCTCTCATCACTAGCATGAATTAAAACATAACTTGAAAAATAGATATATGTCATGTTTTATTACCACATTAATCATTATCTTAAATAGTTTTTTTTTGGCTTTTTTTCTGTAACTATAACCTCCCACATGTGCACTGGAAGAAATGGGAGAAAGCTCCAAGACAAAAAACTTTGCATGGCATATTCAGTGAAGCATCCATGACACATAATAAAATAATCAAACTATTATAAGACACATTGATAAATACATTTCAGAAAACATTGATAAGATATCTCAATAAGTAAAATCTGAGAAATTTTTATCAGAAGAAAATAAGCAAATTTATAAAATCAGATCCTTAAAAATCTGTTCTTATTAGTCTATTGATTAATGTGTGCCAAGCATTAAGTAATAGATATTAGCTCATTTGCCCCTGACACTAACCTGTGAGGGAGATAATAGCTTTATTTTTACATTTCACGAAGCAGTTATAGACCATCTAATTCATTTAGGCATAATGTATTACAAAGTTATTGATCAGATAATTTAGATTCTCTACTGCAATGTAGATCTTCTTTAATTGAGAATGTGAAACATAATGCATCTGTGAGTTCATGTCATCAGTGAATATATTCAGCATTTTAAATGAAAGGCTGAGTGTTTATATGCCACTCACTGCTTGTTCACTTGCTAAAGCAAAAGAAAATGTGAGAAACTCATCATACAAAAACTAGAACAAATTTAAAATGGTAAAATATGAGTATCCTGAAGCCTTTGTACCTTTATGATTATAGCTTTTCCAATTCACATATCTACAGCAATCTACCACATATTTCATTTTGACATGATAATACCATGTTTATTGGAATAGCAGGGGATGGATCATGAGAATTATAACAATTCTATAACAGCAAAAATTTAACTTGTTTTCTTAAAATCAGGAAAATAAAATATTTGATATTTTGACAAAGGTCAAACAGGAATTGAACTTATAACACTAAAAAACAACACAAGCATTAGAATAAACATAATATTAAATGTCATAAATATTAGAAACCTTACAAAAATAAAGTAGTATATACATATTTCTCAGCACCTCATGGCCCTTTCTCTAAAATTGACCACATACCTGGTCATAAAGCAAATATCAACAGATACAAAATAATGTGTATAAAACCTTATACACTTTCAGATAACAAGGGTCTAAAGTTCAACAATATCAAGAATAAATGAAAGTCAACCAACTTATGAAAACTAAACATCACTCCATTGAACCACCTCTGGGTCAAGAAAGAAATTAAGAAGGAACTCCTGACCCAGTCTTGAGGTTGTGGTGAGGAAAGCAGATCTGCCAGGAGTGGATGCTTAACTAAGCCATATTCAGACCTTGGGACCACCTGCCATTGCTGATAAAAAAAAAAAAGGTGGTTGTAAATTTAAAATGTTAGTTAATATTAATATTTTATTATTAGTATTAGGTTATTAGTTAATAATAACCTCTTAAAAGATTGTGGAAATGATGTGTAATAGGACACTATTTACAAAAGACAAAACTAACAATGCAAAAGCTAGAAAGCCCTGTTTTGGCAAACACAGTGGGAAGGCAGAGGTTCACATTGACTGAGTATGTGGTAAATAATTAGGAGACATGGACCCAAGGACCGTTCCTAAAATATACTAAAAAAAGAGACCAGTAAGCTTGTTAGATTGGCTAAGATAAAAGACATACAGGACAGACTATGCTGTAGAGGATGCCGAGCAAGGGGAACACTCCTCCATTGTTGGTGGAAGTGTAAGCTTGTTCAATCACTTTGAAATGCAGTATGGTGGTTTCTCAGAAAATTGAGAATCAGTCTCCCCAAGGATCCAGTAATACCACTTCTGGGTGTATACCCTAAAGAGGCACATTCACACTCCAGGTATTAGCTCAACTATGTTCATAGCAGCATTATTTGTAATAGCAAGAACCTGGAAACAACCTAGATGCCCCTCAACTGAAGAATGGATTAACAAACTGTGGTACATCTACACAATGGAGTACTACTCAGAAGTAAGAAGAAATGATTTCCTAAAATTTGCAGGCAAATGGATGAATTTGGAGAATATCCTTCTTAGCGAGGTTTCTCAAACCCAGAAAGATAAGCAGGGGATGTACTCACTCTTTAGTGGACTCTAAACAAACAAACAAACAAGAAAAAAGCAAAGCATTCCCAAGCTGCAAACCACAACCACTGAACAGCTTGAAAACAGAAACACCTTGGACTGACTCCTTGGATCCCACCCTGCCTAGTGGAACACCTTACTCAGTCTTGAGGGTGGGAGGAGAAAACTGGATCTGCCAGGAGTGGTGGCTGAACTAAGCAATATTGGGACAATTGGACCTTGAGACTGCCTGCCGCCTGCCCAGGGAGGGGATGGGGAGTTGTGGAGAAGAGAGAATGACCTGATGTGGTGGGAGGGGGAAGAGACCTTGAATAAGGATATACAAGGATAGAAAGTGTGACTTCTTTGTTCATAATAATAAAATAAAAGAAAAAAGAAAAAAATGAAATCCCCAAAGCATAAAAAACTAAGCACACTATATTTTCCCTTTTGTTGTTGTTTATTTTGTATTTTGTTACCTTCCCTTCAAAAAAAAAATCCAGGGACTAGTATTATAAACTGTTTATGTATTCAAGCAGCACTTAGTACTACATAAATGTAGAACAATTACATGATAAATACACCTTTAATTAAAATTTTACGAGAAAGTGATGCTAACATATGTGGCTTATTCATTGTATATTGTGTATCAGTATCACTTCATCAAATTGTGTTCTCTAGGTAGAAAATTGTATATGATAAATATTAGCATGTTATCTTTGAGAAAAAGGAGAAGGAAAAAGGCAGTTAATCTCACCACATTTTACTACTGTTCATATACTCTCCATCATGTCTGAGGAGGTTTCAGTTGGAAAACTGTAAAATATATGAATTTTGTTTATAGACAAAAATCAAAACAAACCAAAAACCTAAATAACAAACAAAAATCAGAATGGCACCTGAATGTACACATACCACTGACCATAGACAATTCACTTCTGGCAACTTTAAAAGATTCTACAGCAAGACTTATAGAAAATTAATTATTTTTGTCAATAAAAAGAAACCTAATTTCTGCCTACTCTGTTAATGATAATCTTTCTAAAAATTTTATTCATTTAGAAAAATAATGTTTGTTGTTTTCATGACATTTAGGAAATAGAAACTGTTGAATAACAAGTTTATGTGGTCCAATCAAATGATAAACCAATTGTAAGGACAGATCTGTTAGTAGTAAATGCTCAGGGATGGATCTTTCAGGGGATCTGACTCAGTAGAAAGCTGAGTTTTGGGTTTTTTTTTTTTTTTTGCTAGAATGACATCTATGGTTCTTTTCTGCTATGGAAAAAATCTGAACTTTACTTTTATTTTCACAGATTGGCTTAGACTAAATCTCAGAATGTTTTGTATTGGTAACTGTTTTTATTTGTTTGTCAAAGTTAGATTAATTAAGCATGTTTAATGAAAAAGGAAGTCTAACACTGCCTGTAATAATATAAAATTTTTAATAATTGTTAGGTACTAAGTGAACTATATGAATCTTTGTGGGTTTTTTTATAGGCTTTTAATTCTACTTTTCCAGGAATTCTTCAGTAACAAATAAACTTTAAACTATAGGAGAAGTAGTTTTCATGGGTCTATTGCTTGTATAATTCACTGGTAACAGTGTTTCTGTTATTCTCACTATAGCTGATATTTTGTGAGTATCAGTTTATGCTATGATCTCACTTTTCTGACAGATGGAGGAATTATTAATTTTTTAAGTCTGTAACTTACTATTGGCCAATAAAACTTTCAAATATATAACATGCAAATACTTCTAATATTATCATAAAGACCACAGTGAAGTATATAGAACTATAGGGTCACACATGGTTAAACATGAATTATTTAGGAAACATCTTTTTTTCTTAAAGAATGACAGTTCCAACTATAGGAACACCTGATTCTTGAGAGAAGGGGAACAAAACTGGATTTGCCAGGAGTGGAGACTGATCCAAGCATTATTGGGTCAGTGGGACCATAGGACTGTCTGCTTCATGCCCAGGGAGGGGATGGGGAGTTGCGGAGAAGAAAAAATGACCTGATGTGGTGGGAGGGGGAAGGGACCTTGAATAAGGATACACAGGGATGGAAAAAAAATTCAGAGGTAAAGCTGAACACAAAGTAAATATATGTGTAGTAATCTTATTTACATTATCACCCTTGATAAGTCATACTTATGATTTTTATCTTTTTCATAGTTATTGTTAACTTATCAGCATTTTAAATTCATTTTACTGTTTTTCTTGATAAATACAAAATAAATAAAGAAGGGAAAAAAAGAATGACAGCTTTATACAGTGGCTATGGAACAGACATTTTCTTGTGTTATTTTAAGGTTTGTTTTATCCTCTGGGTTTTTCCTGATACTGCACTTTGATGAAGTTTTGATACACTGCATAAAGTGCCAATACATGTCCCAAGAAATAAGGATAAAAGCATTATTATCTTAGTTTTTCAAAAATAAGAAAATTCAGTATCATCGAACTCCCTTAAACAAAAATTACAATGCAATTGTAGGCATCTATCTATCAGTGGGAATCATGACCTGCCACCACTTACACAATTAGATATGTTATAAGGTAATGTCAGTCCTGAGTCATTATACCAGCTTTCAAGCACCAGTCAGGAGAAGAATAATATGGAATCAAGATGAGCTGAAAAATGGCTCTTTTCTTCTTTAGCAGCTCATCTCTGTGGGCAGACATGAAATTCTATTACATGATCAGTGTGAATGCTCACTACAGATACAGTAGGATGTCTGATTTCCATTTTTCCTCAACTTACCTCAGTTATGAAGTTCATCAGTTACAGGGAGGTGTGGTTACTTCCCACTGAGTCCTCATACAGTTTCTCATCTCAGTCAAGTTCCTGCCATAAAAGTGATGCCATTATTCAGTGTATTAAGCCATGACTGCAAGGACTATTCTCATTTTGGCTAGCATATTTTCATTTTAAGAGGAAGATAAGTAATGCATTTTGATTTTTTTCACTCCATGAAATTTCTTCTCACCCTGGGTAATGGTACTTGAGCATCTCTAATGACATTTCTATTCATCTTTTGTCATTTTGTCTTTTTAAAAGAACTAATACACATACAAGTATTTTTAAAACCCAGGTTTTCATATCTACATGAAGTATATTTATTAAAGAGCTATTTCATTTTGAATCAAGTAAATATAATTTATAAAGCAATTGACTATGATCTTTTCAATGATCAGTTCAGGATACTGCCAGTACTGCCCTTTATGATGGTGATAAAGGAATATTACAAGGTTAATTTTAAAGTAAATAGAAGAATGAATCCACCATTAAACAATATTCATACATTGGTTCTAAATATTGACTTTTAGTAGAAATATATAAAATCTATATAATCAATTTTGTATTATATAATAAAAATACTAATTTTATTTTCACCTTCATTATAATCACAGCTCAAATTTGTAACTTTTTCAATGATTTTTACTCCTTACAGATACTGTGAGTCAGCCTGTGTAAGATATACTAAACAGAGGTATTCAAAATATCTTAAACAGAGATAGAATTTATAAATATACATATATAATGACTAGTATAATTAAATATATGTAAAAATTGCATAGTGAAAATGTCAATATACTCAATATGCATTAATTTTCAAAATATTTTAACCAGAGGTAGAAGCATGTGCAAAATATGATTACAGAATCAAATTTGTATAATCATACAAATTATCTTAGACACACAAAATTTTATATTTGAATTTGTATCAATATACAAACAGATATATAAAACAATTTCACTTTTGTATCAATATACAAGAATTTATACCAGTGCAAATAGTCTATCGCTCCTATTTGGCTAATAATTATTTATAGGTTGATACAATAATTGACCTATATCTGTCATATCTACTCCTCTTCCTCTTTTTTAAGGAGATTGAGTCTATACTGTTGTTTCATCATCAACCTGAAAATAACCTATAACCACCATAGCAGGATGATAATTATCCTTAATGCTTAGGGGACAAAACTTATTGAAAGAGGTATGTAGATTTTTAAAGAGTTGCTTCCTGCTGACTTGTGAGTGACAGTATTTCTGTGAGGTCCTGTAAATACTAAGACAGTGGTTAGGTCCCAAGAAAATGACTATAAACTTTTATAACCAATCTCAGAATACTAGGTTAAGCTCTCTAAAAATTTTGTTAGAGATGTGGTATGTTAAATAATAATAGTAAGTTATCTTGCAAATGTCCTGCACAATCTATATTTCAATATTTGTCATTTATTGATATATACCAATTTAAAAAATTATCATAGACAAGGTAGAATCATTGTAGTGGGGGTCAATTTTATTTCTGAATGGTTTGGGAATTGCTGGTAGGAAAATTTGTTGTTTACAATGAAAAATATAAACATTATTAATATCAAGTGGAGAATTTATATTTTTTAGGAGAGAATTGTATGCAAAGAAAATTTTGAAAGGTCAAGAAAGAATAAGTAAAGAAAGAAATAGACTTAGAAATAAAATTATAATAACAATAGTCCCTATATCTCTTGGCTGTCTTCTGTTTCACGCGGGCTGGCATTTCTGATATGAGACAGTGTCTCTTGAATTTTTACTGTACCAATATATTTGGGGTTAGAGAAAGAGAAAGCTATTTATTTACTCCAACTCAAAAGCCAGTATAATTTGTAATTAAATCAGGACCACATTTTTTTTTGTAAAGAGACGTAGATATTAAGCAGTGAAAACTGAGAATTTACCCTGTATTGCACATTGGTACCAACAGACCTTACATATCTTTGCTTGTAATTCTTTCAGAATTAATCTGTTTTCACCTTATATGTCTAGGTTTCCAGTACCTTTTTGAAAATGGTTATATTTACCTTTCTGTAAAAACAAAAATGAAACCCTGTTCCAACCTTATTAAGTGGGTTTTCCTTAATATGTATCAAATTGCTATATCTGTGGATGAACCATTACTTCTCTTCTTCAAGAGGTATCTCCTTTTCAAACTGGGTCTTTATTAAATCATTGGTACCCATTGTTTTTTCTTTACTCCTGCAGAAACAAAAGCAAATCTCCTTTCTAATCAAAGTATGCTTATCTCATATTCTATTCTGAGGTCAGCATATCCTTGAAGTTGACAGATTGGTTTATCTCAGAAGATTTTCTATTATTCAACATCTCTCCACACCCATTTTTTCTTTCTCATCATCATTATGAAAATTCAAGGTTAGTAAAGAATTATGCAATCTCTATTTGGGTTTTTTGTTCTTCCTTTTTGTTTTTTTTTTTTTTTTTTTTTTTTTTTT
>PVIH01024186.1:0-23290 GCA_004025045.1 Sigmodon hispidus
CCCCCCCCAGCTGGCCTTAGGGCACCCCCATGACTAGTGTGATCTATCTTGTGATTTTAGACTATTGTAATCAACCTTGTGATTGTAGTATGACTTTCAAGTGACCAATCATGTATTTGCCTCAGTTTCTATGATGATTTTGTGGCTTTAGCCTATAAATGGGATGTGGGATTGTTAATCAGGGCTGCTCTCTTGCTCCTGAGACAGAGAGATAGCCCGTCTGTGCACACGAAATTCAATAAAACCCTCTTGTGATTTGCATCAGCTGGACTGGAGTCTGGGTTCTTGGGGCTCCCCTTCCCAAGAGGATAGTACCCTGAGTCTGGGGTCTATCAATCCTGTGAACAGTGGCAGAAAAATGAGGTAGATGATGAAATGGTATTTGTATAGTTGAAGGATACAAATCCCGACCACTATCTCCTTCTCTGTGTTGTTACTTTTGAAGGATGGAAAAAGATACACCAGAAACATGCTGAAACAGAGTAGGCAGTGCTGGTTCATGAGTTGGTGTAGCCCTGAGCAGAATGATAGAGGAGGAGCTCAAGTCCGCCTTAGCTTTGTTCCTGTTGCTGTGATAAAAGAGCCTAACCAAAAGCAGCTTATGGGGAAAGGTTGATTTTAACTATCAATGTGACATAACCTAGAATCACCCAGAAGGCGTTTCAGCCAAGGAATTATCTAGTTTACCTTACAATTCTAGGTTGCAGGCTGTCATTGCAGGGGATATCACAGAGGCAAGAGCCTGAGACTACTAGCTGTCACATTCACAGTGACAAGGGAGAAATGAATGCACCCATGCTACCTCCTTGCTTGCTAACTAGCTTTCTTCATTCTTACATAGTTGAAGCCTAGGGGATGGTGCTGCTCACAACGGGCCAGGTCTTCCTACATCAGTTAGAAATTAATTGTGATAGTGATCCCTCCCGAGTCAATTGCTTACTAAAAGGATGCCCAAATACATCCAGAAGAGATAGCCAAACACAACAGATAGGCAGCACAGAAACACATACACAAACATGAAAAGGCAAGATTAAACATGTTGCTTCTGAGAGATCATAATTTTTCCATCAATGAACCCAGTGGTACTGGAATGTTTGAAGTTCTGAGAAAGGAATTCAAAAGTCAGCTTCTAAAAATAACCACTTCAAAGGGGAAGGAGAGGATGATATGAGGAAATTAAGGGAGTCAAGACAGAGATGTGAGCCCAGCAGCATGGGAAGAAAGTCAGCAAGAAACAGCTTGAAAAACACCAACCAGAAATTCTGAGAGGGAAAGTTAGGGTATGGCCAGCCACCAGTGATGGGCAGGATCAAGCAGAATAAATGCCACAAGACAGTAAATGCAACAATTTAGACATCAAGTAAAACATCCAAGAATCTTCAAGCGACCAAACTTAAAGATGTTTTAAATACATTTTGGCCATTTGTATTTAAAAGAACTGACAAATTCATTTTCCCAATTGTTGGTTGGATTTGTTAATTAATCTGTCAGAAATAGAAATCTCCCCTCTCTGGTGTGTAGAGCTAACTCCTCATCCAGTGTGTAGATGCAGAGAGCTCTACCCTGTTCCTCATGTAGGCACAGAGCGCTCTCCCATCTAGACATAGAGCACTCTCCCACCTAGACATAGAGCACTCTCCCATCTAGACATAGAGCGCTCTCCCATCTAGACACAGAGCCCTCTCCCATCTAGACACAGAGAACTCTCCCATCTAGACATAGAGCGCTCTCCCATCTCACATATAGACAGACAGAGTCTCCCCCCCCCCCGTCTGGCATAGGGAGGTAGATCTCCTCTGGCCTGAAGAGATTATCTCTGCTTTATAACTATCTCTTCGCACTGCTGACTCTTTCCTTTGCTATACAAGTTCACTTTGCTATAATTCCATTTGTCAGTTCTTGCTACTCTTTCTTAGGACGTCGGAAGTTTCTCAGAAAGCCATTGCCCGTGACTGCATCTTTAAGCTCATGATTGCACAGGTTTATCTGGAAGTTTCAGTTCCTCTTTCTTCATAATTAATATCTTACAGAAAATCAGCAAGACTTAGCCAACCAGGAGCAACTAAGTGCCCAGGGCTATGAAGAAAGGGTCCAGTCACTGAGAAGGTTTAAAGTCACAAACCATAGTGTTCAGCGACCACAACAGGGTCAAATTAGGAACCAGCGACAGAAAGTATGGAGAATCTTCATGAATCCAGTCATTTTAAAATACTCTGTTAGGTAAAGGAGAAACTAGAAAGGAAATACCTTTGACTGAATGGCAATCAAAGCATTCCTAACATATCTGTGAAGTATAGCTCCCCTCAGAGATGGTTTCATATTTTTGACATTTACAGAGGCCATTCAAGCTTCCACCTCAGTCATTTGGAAACAGAACAAATCAAGACTGACATACAGATAAGGAAGGTAGGAATGTATGAGATAGAAACCACACAAGGATAGATACAGCTAGTGAAATCAAAAGCTTTGTCTTTAAAAGGAGTTGGAGCTTGTCAGAGAAATTACTGACACCAACTCTCATGGTGGAGAACAGCTTGGGCCATTGTGAACGTCTTGTGCCAGACAGTGAAGAAGTCAAAGAATAGGAGATCTGCCAAAGGGCCAGGCACCAGCTTCAAACCAAAATAAATAATGATCATTAAAATATGAGCTATTAAAGAAGCCACAGTCCCATCCAAATACACCAAGCAGCAGGAGTGAAGGACCGACAGTTCCAACTCAGATATGGAGGGAATGATGCACGTGGAATGTCTGCACTTGGAAGCAGCTGTGGATTGGATGCTCTGTACTCCTCAGAGGCCCCTGTACTGAGGCTTGGCCCCAGGTGCCTCAGGCTTATAGACTCGAGGAGATGGGGTCTTGTGGGCGGTCATGAGGGCATACCTTCAGAAAGGCTTGTGTAAGACCTCCTGGGCCTCATGAGATCCCTTGAGTCAGGCAGAACGCCAGCTGTCTTTCTCTCTGTCCACTATGTGACTGGGCATCCCGAAGTGATGCTCTGCCATCCACTCTACCTGCAAAGCCACAGACTCGGAAGTTCAGAAGCCTGGAGCTGAGCAAACTTCTAATGAAGTCAGATACCTCCAGCTTGTCCCTATGGGATAGAGGTGAGGCTGAGCTGTGGAGACACATGGGTGGATGGGAGCCTGGGAACTGGGAATTCAGACCTCCTCCCCACAGGTCTCCCCACATGCACATCTACCAACACTTGAGAGGCTGAGACTGGCAGCACTGTATGTGGTCAGGTCACCTTTAAGGTTGGCACATGGGCCTCCAGATGTGAAATGGAGAGAACACATTGGTGCTGTGGCATTTATGGCAAGAGTAGACCATGTGTTAATGGGAGGAGTACAAGACAGACCAGGAGGAAGGACACAGTTCAAAGTAACTGTCTCTTCCTCAGACTCATTGATGAGAGATGAACACAGATCAGAAACAGCTGCCCTAAAAATGAAGCTGAGAAACCCAGCAACTGGAAAAGCAAAGCCATAGCATGTTCTTAGGAAATGGGTGAGATCTTGGTAGACACTGCCGATCTACACAACAAAACCAGCCTCTGAAACAGCACCAGTGTTTCACAAATAACATTTTTGGAATGTAGCCACATCCTTTTATTCATGCGCTGGCTGTGGCTGAGTTCTCAATTGCAAAGCTCAAGACTTGTGACAGAGACATGTACCCTGATGGACTGAAATATTTGCCATTGGGACTCTGCATTGAAATGTTTTCCAGTCCTTGGCTTGGGTTATTTTTTCATCAATATTAATTTTTCAGATTTGATTGATTTTACTATGGCTTTAATAGAGAATACTCTTTCTTTGAGAAGATAAAGGATATGAATGTATATACACACGTGTGCGCACACTCGTTTGCTGAATAACAGTGATAAGTTTATATCAAAATATATTTGATAAATACATCAAAATCAATTTTAAATAGAAGTCCTTCATATAAAACCCCAAACTTTTTTTTAAAAACTTTATTTATTTATTTATTTGCCTTGGTGTTTGCCTGGAACTGGAACTACAGACAGTTGTTAGCTGCCATGTGGGTGCTGGGAATCGAACCCGGTTCCTCTGGAAGAGCAGACAGTGCTTTTAACCGCCGAGCCATCTCTCCAGCCCCTAAACCCCCAAACTTTAAAACTTCTAAAAGAAAACATGAGTAAACAGTTCAAGATATAGTGCTAGGCAGCCATTTCCTGAAGGTACACACAAGGAAACCAGAAGCCAACCAGAGGTGTCATTCCTCAGAACACTATTCACCCTGATTTTTGAGACAATGTTTCTTATAGGCCCGGAAATGAACAACCAGCAAACCACAGAGATCCACCTGCCTCCACTTCCCCTGGGATAAGAAACAAGTGCATACCATCATGCCTAACTTTCATATGAGCTTTAGAGTCCAGCCTCAGGTCCCCAGCTCAGTAGGCAACAGCTCAGGAAATCCCGATAGACAGGTGATTTAGATTATAGCAAATTCTAAAGCATGAACACTGCCTTTCACAGAGGTCTCTGGCCAACGTGATAGTAGGGTTAGGTTCCAAACTGGCACTCTGGGGTGAGGATGAGGAGGAACAGCAGCTTAGTGAGACCCTTCCCTCCAAGATAAAAAGCATCAACTAGATAAGTCATGCTCTACGTAGAGCTGGGTCCCCAGCAACCAGAGTGGGGATGATGACGAAGCCCAGAAGAATGCCCTTCTCATAACCCCCAGGCTCTGTTTATGGGAGTTTTGCATTTCATCTCATATTAAAAGAACACTCCTTGTTCTCTGGTTGAACTCTGAGTGACTACTTATCACTGATAAGGGAGCAGTTGAGAATTCAGTTCCATTCCCTGAGAGCCCAGAGGCTATTCACAAAATCACTCATCTCAATGTCTTCCAAGGCCGGATAAATAATCTCCAACACATGTCATAAAAGGATGGGGTGCAGATGTTTTCCAATACTGAACTGACTGTCCTGTGAAAGAATTCTGCTAATTCTTCAGAAGGCAAAATTAAGAGAGCTTAAAAGGCCGGTTTAATCTTAACCCCAAGAGCTTCCAGACCCCTGCATTCTGATGGCAGGAAGCCAATATCATCTATGATTTTAAGTTCTACTGAAGACATAGTAAGATTTTGTTCTACACCCTAAGTATCCACATGTGACTAGTGCATATGAGTGGTCAATAATGTCTTGGATCTAGCAAGATGCTGCAAGATGCTATCAGAATCACTAAGTTAAGTTCAGTGCCCAATGATGAGCTATTGTGAAGAATGCTCATTCACCGACTGTGTTATAGGTCCCTCCCCTTTGATTTCCTCTCCACTTTCTTTAACAAAAGTAGGAAGGACAGATTCAGTGGGTAAAGCACTTACTGTGCAAGCTTGGGGACCTGTTTGGTCTCCAGAGCCCACATGAAAAGTTAGACATGGTGGTGTGTACTACTGCTTGGCTGTTAGACCTTGAAATCACAGAAATACAGAAATATGTAGCTCTCCTGAGTAATGGGATTAAAGGTGTGGGCCATCACTCTGTCTTTCATGGTTTGACTGTGGGTGATTCTGTTCTCTGGTATTCCAGGATGATTTTGTTAAATATACAATATATCACCATAGGTGTGAACTTGTAAACCCAGCACTGGGGAAGTGAAGGCAGGTGGATCTCTGGGGCTTTCTGATTGGCCAGTTCCAGGATAGTAGGAAATATGGTCTCAAGAATGACATCCCAGTTTGACCTCTGACTTCCTCATGTAGAAACACACACACACACACACACACACACACACACACACACACACACACACGAGAGAAAGAGAGAGAGAGAGAGACAGACAGACAGACAGACAAAAGACAGTAGATGCCTTTCTCTGAGCCAAACAGCTGCCATTATTATCAGATAGCTGGGTTTGCTTGCAAGACACCACCATAATGGAATTTTTGGACTCCCAACCATTTGTATGTAATTATTCTCTAATTGCACATGGCCTTTTGGTCTCAAGAGGTTTTAGAGTATATGCTGTGGATTGTATACTAGAAGGGAAAACGTTTATGCACATATGAGGAAGCCATCATCTAGGCTGGATGAGCTTCCAAGTATGGCTGTTTTGGAATTACCCATATTCCTGTCAGCAATCCCCACCCACGCTCTGTAAATCTAACAAAGTCATTGGTTCCTTGTAGTACGAATTCTAATTGGTTTTAGTAATAAGAACCCAGAGCAAGAAATTGGAGTAAATGCTTAAAGATCAGAGAGGCAAAGGAGCAAGCCACAGCAACTTCTTACCTCAACAGCTCCTCAGCCGAAAAGGTCCTGAGCTCCTCTCTTGACTGTACCTTATCACTTCCTGTTTGCCCAGGCATATCACTTCCTGTTTCCCCCTCCCAAGTGCAGGGATTAAAGATGCTCAACACAACTGCCTGACCTCTATGGTTAACTAGTGGCTAGCTCTTCTCTTTGATCTCTAGACAAGGTTTATTTGTTAGAGCACAAACAAAATATCACCACCATTCCCCAGGTTGGACTTTTGACTTCGGTGAAATTGCTCATTGGTTTGTTACTGGGATCTTATAAAGAGTGAGTAGATGTTTGCTCACCTCTCCCCAGGGAAGGAATTCTCACTGTACACACAAGCATAAACATATACATGCATATATGAGTGTACGCACATGAGAACAAAACTCTATTGGTGATGGTTATTCTTCATTAGCAACTTGACTAATCTAGAACCACTATACTGGCTGGTTTTGTGTGTTAACTTGACACAAGCTAGAGTCATCAGAGGAAGGAGCCTCAGTTGAGGAAAGGCCTCCATGAGACCCAGCTGTAGGCAGTTTCTCATTTAGTAATCAGCAGGGGAGGTCCAGCCCATGGTGGGTAGTACCATCCCTGGGATGGTGGTCCTGGGTTCTATAAAAAAGCAGACTGAGAAAACAATGGGAAGCAAGCCAGTAAGCAGCTCCCCTCCATGGCCTTTACATCAACTCCTGCTTCAAGGTTTCTGCCCTGTTTAATTTTCTGTCCTGACTTTTTTCAATGATGAACAGCAAGTGTAAGCCAAATAAACCCTTTTCTCTTCCAACTTGCTTTTTGGTCATGGTGTTTTGCCGCTGCAGTAAAAACTCTAAGACAATCACCGAAGAGAACATTTCTGAGTGTTCTGTGAGGATGTTTCACTGAGGGTGGAAGACCCATCTCAAATGTGCATAACATAATACCATGGGCTGGAGACCAAGACTGCATAAAGCTGAAAAAGGAGAAAATTAGCTTAATACCAGATCAGTATTTCTTCCCTGTCTCCCTATTTCCCCACCCATACTCTATTCAGGGACCACAGACATACACTCTGGCAGCTGTCAGGATGAACTGTAGCTCAACCTGTGAATCAAAGCAAACTCTTTTTAAAGTTGATTTCCCGAGGTGTTTTTTGTTTTTTTGTTTTTTGTTTTTGTTTTGTTTTTTTTTATCACGGAATGAGAAAAGTAATCAGTACAGGAAATTGATATCAGGAGTGGGGTTGTTGCTATAATAAACCTATTTGGCTTGTAGCACTTACAAATAGCTTATGGGAAGAATGTGGAAGTGTTTGGAGCCTTGGGCTAGAGATGCCCTAGGATGCTGCAAACAAAAATTAATGGACCATTCAGATAGGAATATGAAAGGCCAGGAAAAAAGTGTGCTCATGAGACTCTAATTCTGTCTTTTCATACTACGTTGGAACTGTTACAGCTTTGCAGACTTTGGGGATGTAAATAAAAATGTTCATCATAGACCCTCAGGGAGCGGCACTATTTGGAGGGGTGGACTTGCTGGAGGCAGTGTGTTACTGGTGGATGGACATGGAGGTTTCAAATGCTCAAGCCAGGTCCAATATCACTTTTCCTGCTGACCCAGTTGTAGAATTCTCAGCTGTCTCTCTAGCACCATGTCTACCTGCATGCCACCATACCTCCCACCATGATGATGATGGGCTAAGCATCTGAAACATAAGCTAGCCCCAATTAAATGTTTTCCTTTGTAAGAGTTGTTGCAGTCATGGTGTCCCTTCGCAATGATAGAACCCTAACTAAGACACAGACTCTTTACATATGTTAAATGAAAACATTTTGTATTATGGAAGAACTATAAAGCTTTGTTGACGAGGGGTGGCGTGTTATGATCTAAAATGAATGTATTTGGGTATCAAGTTGATAGGGTAGAATTTGGTTTTTGGTTTTTTTGAGGCACAGTTTCTCTGCATGACCTCTTGCTGTTCTACAATTTTCACTGTAGGCTGGCTTTTCACTGTAGGCTGGCCTCAAACTCACAGAGATCCGCCTGCTTCTGCCTCCCAGTTGCTGGGACCAAAGGTGTGCATCACCACGCACGTGGCTTAAGTGGTAGATTTTTGATGGGTGAGCTTCAGTATCAACTTGACAAAGATTCAGAATCACTAAGACAACACATTTCTGAGGGGGGGTGTCTATGAGTGTTTCCAGACTGAATAACATGGTGTGGCTGGGGTGAGGTGCGGAGCGTGGGGCGGGGCTAGGCATTGAAAGACAAGAAAGCAGGGGCACCTAGGGACCCAGTGGGACCAGCTCTTCAGCTGTGCTAAGTCACTCCATGTGCGCACACACTATCCCTGATTCTCCATTCGTTCAGAGAACTCCGACAGTTCTGAAGTTTGAGGAGGTGCAGGCAGAGAAAAGGCAGGAGACAAAATCTAGGCTCAAGGGAAAGTAAGACATACAGAAGGAAAAGAAAGTAAAAAGAAAAAAAGCCTCAGAACAAGATGTAGATGAAAATAAATAGACTAAGGTATAAGAGACGTAAGAAACAAGCCTAAGTTAAGACCTGCTGTGGGACTATGTTCTTGTACATGTAAATATTTGTCATTGTAAATATTGGTTTAATAAAATGCTGATTGGCCAGAAGTAGACAGGAAGTAGAGGCAGGGCAAGCAGACAAGGAGAATTCTAGGAAGAGGAAAAGGAGAGAGACCAGTCAAATGCAGAGAAACCAAGATGAGAATGCTGCACTGAAGAAAAGGTACCAAGCCATGTGGCTAAACATAGGTAAGAACTATGGGTTAACTTTAAGTATAAGAGTTAGCAAGTAACAAGCCTGAGCCATAGGCTAAATAATTTATAATTAACATAAGCCTCTATGTGTTTATTTGGGATAGCTTTGGGACAAGCCTCAGGATTGACTGGGCAGGATGCAGAAACCTCTGACTACAAAGGCTGAGCATTTATAACTCATAATAAGCCTCCATGTCATGATTTGGAAGTTGGTTGGTGGCCCAAAACAAAGCTTGGTACAGATGTTTGCCTTGTCAATGGCACTGATAACCTGAGGTAACTGGATCACCTTTTTGTAGCTGAACAAAGTTCTAAATTTTTTCTGAACTTGTAGAGCTTTAAAGGCAGCTTTCAAAACACCACAGAAATGGTTGTACACTTTGATTTAAATACCTACAGACAAGCTAAATCTAGTCAGGAAATTTTCCCAATTGAAATGATTGACAACATTCTCCTGGATAAACTTGGGTAGTGAGAAGCAAGCAGGTTTTGATTTTGTTTCTGACACTGTGAAGAGGTTATGTGTGATCATTACCTCTGCCTCAGACTAGAGCACATGCATCCCAGGTCAAGCTATAATTTCTTTTCTGGGAAGAATTGTAGAAAAGCCTTCACTGGGGAGAAAAGAGAAAACAGACATTGTTTCACGTGTAAATCTCATGATGGGAACCATTAACAAGACCAATCTGGACTTAATTATTTTCTCTCAGTCATGTGCCTGAGCCCAGTCTTCAAGAAGAGCAATTCAGGACACTAAGAGAAATGCCTGGTTATGGTGTCCTGTGTATGCTACAGGCGTTGGTGGAGAAAGCAGAGCAGATTCCTTGTGAGGTTGGGATCAAGGGATAATAGGTCAGGGAATCCAGTTCACTGTCAGCCTCTTAATAAAATCCTGGCTTTGGTTAGACTGCCACTCAGAATTTTCTACCAGTTTTATAGACAATCTGAGTGGAAATATAGAAACATGGATCTCTGTGTTTCAGTTTTGCCTGTGTTTGCTCACTTTGGGAGTTATTTTCAGTTGTTGACATGATGTAGACTACACACTGGGTGCTATGTGTCCTGTGGAGGCAAGGCTGCTGCTGTCTGGGCAGCAAAGCTTTTCTTTTCTCCTACCTTCCCCCTACTCTAGGATTCAGAAGAGCTTGATCAAGGAAGACAGCCCTGCATGATGCTGAGGTTGGACATCATGGTATCCTAACAATGTAAGTAGCAGGGCCCACACTGGATTCCAGCCACTCACCATGAGCTGCACTTTCAGGCCACACACACACCATTCATCCGTTGTTGGGTTCACTCGCAGAACTCTGAATGAACTTGGACTGTCAGTTCATGGTCACTACTGGGTAAGACGCAGTTTACTGAGGCAAAAATAGTAAAAACAATTGTGATGAATTTTCAGCCGGAGCGTGTGTGGTGGTTTGAAAGAAAATGACCCCCAAAGGGAATGGTACTATCAGGAGGTGTGGTCTTGTTGGAGGAAGTGTGTCACTGCGGGGGCGGGCTTTGAGGTCTCTTTTTCTCAAGCTTCCTTTGGTGTGACAGTCAGTTAACTTCCTGTTGCTTGCACGATGTAGCCAGTACTACATCTGCCTGTATACCACCATGATCCCTGTCATTATGATAATGGTCTGAACCTCTAACACTGTAAGGGAGTCACCTTCAATTAAATGCTTTCCTTATAAGAGTCGTTGTGGTCATGGTGTCTCTTCACAGCAATAAAAACCCAAACTAAGACAATCTGGCTAAGGAAAAGAGATTTGAAATAGCAGCTAAGGTGTTACCATGCCACCCTGGGGGTACACTTGCAGTTTGTGAACTTAGAAGAAAAAAATCTAAATGTATATTACAATTTAAAATAATAAAACACAGAAGTCCTAAGCAAAGTATCCCAGCCAGCTTATGATTGGCATAAAGGAACTCTAGCTGGGTGTCAATGGCAGGTCCTTCACTGTCGAGAAGCGTAGGGACCTCGGCTGTTCAGTTCACCCCTTCTTTTTCTTTAGGACAATCAAGTTGGTCTCCACAGCAAAAAGGTGTGGCCCATCCTTGATGGCAGCACAGGCTTGTAAGGCCCCCACCCCACACCCCTGTTTTTTTGTCTGCAAAACATTGATTCTAACCACTGTGTTCTACATTTTATCCAAAGTCCTGTTTGGGAAAATGATTGTCATGGGAAGTTGCTGTAAAATTGATTCTCAAAGTGTATCCTGACGCCAAGCTGAGCACTGCTTGGAAGCCTCAGATCTATTGTCAAAACCTGTACGCTCCAAGACCTGGCTGAGTCTTGAGCCTCAGGAAGCCCAATGTGTTTGCAAACTTTCCACTCTAGATCTGTGCTTTTGTTGGAGAAGGGTAATGTACCCCAGATCAGAAATCATGAGAAAGTGCCTTAGGACACTGTACTATATTTTCTGTTAAAATATAGAGAAAGCTGTCTCCCACACCACCAACTAATGTTTTTAAGTAAGAAATCCTTTTCATCATCACGAAAAATTCCTGTCTCTGTGTCTGCAGACTGTCTTGTGGATCCCAGATGCCTCTTGGGTGTTGTTTCTGCTATTTTTTCCAGGGCATAAACAGTTCAGAGCCAAACGCAGACTCCAGCAAGTGTTATCAAAAATATTCTTCATGTCTTCTGAAGTTTTCATGCCACTCATCCTTCTCCCATGCTCCCCCATGTGACCTTCTTTTTCTAGAACATACTTCTGCCATTACCCATCAGACCTCTGCTAGAATCAGAGGAGGATGTGAAACAGGAATTTTAAACATTATTTAATGAAAAATCAAAGTCAGATATTGGGAAAAAGCTGGACTATCAGAGAGAGGAAACAGACCACATCAATTCTCACACAGCCAACTTCTCAGGGTGAAAGTTATCTTCCAGAGTCGTCAGCCTGGCTCATCATGTCTACAGAATACCTCTCTGTCTTCCTACACCTGCCTTAAATATCTTCACCAAGCTGTTTCACATCCAGGTTCAACTCTGCACCATAATCCTAGAGTTAGGATTAAAGGTGTGAACCACTACTGTTTGGTAGTTAGACCTTGAATTTACAGAATCACAGAAAGATCTCTGTCTCCTGAGTGATGGGATTAAAGGCATAGGACTTTCCCCTATGCTGGGATTAAAGGCATCAGTTACCAACTGTCATTCCTGTGCTAGGATCAAAGGCAAGAGTTACTACTCTCTGACCTTGACTATGGGTGTATCTGTTCTCTGATATTCCAGATTGGTTTTATTAAATATAAAATATATCACCACAAGGATACATTAATAAATCCATGCCACTGATGAAAACTAGCAATCTTCTCTGATGGCAAAGTGTTCGTAGGTCTGTGATAGTTAATACTGACTGTAAACCATCCAGGAGACACATCTCTAGACAGGTCTGTAAGTATCCAAACTTATGTAACTGAGGAGGGAAGCACCACCCTGGGTGTGGGCAGCACTGTCCTCTGGGTCTGGACTGGGAGCTGAGACTGAACATCGAGAAAGAAGTGAGCTAAGCCCCATCACTCACCTCCCTGCCTCCTGATGTAAATTTAGGATTAGCCTCCTGTTCTGGTCCTGCCATCACTCAGATGAAGGCCCCCCTCCTGTCAGGGCAGTGTCTTTGTCCACTGAAATCTCTTGTTCCCAGGATGGTGTGTGTCACAGTGCTAACAGTGCTAACATACAAACCTTCGCAAGGATGCTTTTCCACTTGGTCTGCTCTGCTATACTCATGCATGAGATTCTCATTCTGATAGGGGTTGTAGCTTCTTCAAAGGGCACAACACCCAACCCACTGGAATCTATGCTCCTCCACAGTCAGGTATTCCAATTCCAGGCTTCCACTAGGGACCCAAATAATCAAGCAGACCGAAGATGCTTGCACTCCCTTGATCTGCAGGGGGCACCAGAGGCTCACAGGCAGGCGACAAGCTACCCCATTGGGTGTTCCTGGCCCCGCCCTCCCTCTTCCCTACTTGACAAGATTTCCTCTGTTTTTGCTTCCGACTCCCTCTGTGCTTCCTTTCTTCTGCTGCCCAAGAAAGCACCTGAAACAAGGCCATCCTGTTGAAGGACAAACAAGAAGCCTGTGACTTAAGGCAGGGTGAGGTGGCCTCAACATGGAGCAGAGCTGAGCCAAACCACAGGGTGCCTCCATCTGGAGTCCTGAGTCATGGGGGTGGCTGAAGGCTGGCACTTCTCACTGACGGGAAACTGGAGAGAAACATGTGTGCTCTGTGGCCTGCACGAGGGCAAGACAGATGTCTGACTGTGGGAGTGTGTGTGTGTGTGTGTGTGTGTGTGTGTGTGTGTGTGTGTGTAGTGTATAAGTCAATGTGTATAGGAATGAGTGGGGGATGTCTGTGTATATGTGTGTGTGGGCTGCATGTATATGTGTAAGGCAGCCTGGTTTAGTGCACTTGTATGAAGAAGCTGATGCATCCCTGTTTCCCTCACCCTCTCTCAATTGCATTCTCTAGGAGAGGCTTGAAATAGGCTCGTTCCCGTGACACCTGATGACGTTACGTCAGCAGCCCTGGTTTACATGCTGGCCTGGTTCCACAAACCACCTCAGTGGCCTCCTCCACCCACCTGGCCCTCATGGGGCCTAGCCCTGGAGCTCCACAAGGTCTTCTTCTGTGGGCCACACCTATTTGTTTACTTGGGCTAGCCTCTGTTACCTCAGAAGATGTTTACAAAAATGTCAAGTCTGCTTTCAGTTGGGCACAGGGCTCAACACAGCCTGCCTCATGAGGACAAAGGAACAGAGGCAGCAATGAGGGAACTAGCTTCTCCTTGTTGACATTCTCATCCCCAGTGGTGAGATGGGGACACAGCATTGGAGAAGGGAGGTGTAGAAAGCCCAACAGCCCAAGGCAGAGCATGAGTGCCAGCTGAAGCTACATCAGTGCTGGGGCTATACAATGCTCCCCCTCTTCTTCTTCTTCTTCTTCTTCTTCTTCTTCTTCTTCTTCTTCTTCTTCTTCTTCTTCTTCTCCTTCTTCTTCTTCTCCTCCTCCTCCTCCCCCCCACTCCTTTTTCTTTCTCCCTCCCTCCTCTTCTCCCTCTTCTTCTTCCTCCACAAGACGCCATGCTATCCATTTCTTGCATTCATATCTGACCCCCAATCCCAGAGGTCAGATACTTGAACTCTTCCAGCTCAAACAGCATAGCCAGAATCCTACACTCCATCCATGTCATTCTAGAATTTTCTATTCCCTTCATCCCATGTAGTCTCACAGATTTTTAAAGAGAGTAAGAAAAAACTCCGTGTTTTTGGCGTATTTCACAGGAAGCCCTGTCTGCAGTGCTGGGTGGGGCCTGCTGGTGATCTGAAGGCCTGAGCAAAGGAAGCAGGTGTGTGAGGTATCTTGTGCAGTCCTCACCTGACTGTAACTGCTGAGGAAAGCATCCTGGACTGAGTGAGTCCATCACGACTGGTGCCACAGAGCCGAGCGTCTTCCTTTCCCTCTGTCTGAAGCAGCCCTCCTCACTAGGGCAAGACCATCAACCATGTCTGAGGACATTGAGGCTGTCCCAGTTACTGATGCAGGGAGCCCTTGGCATCAAGCAGGCAGAGACCAGTGATGCAGCTGGATGGCCTAGACTGCATGGTCCCATCACAGAACTGGTCAGCTCTGAATATCCACAGAGCAAGGCCTATCTGCCTGTGGTCCCCTAGCCCTAGGAGACTAAATCATGGCTGCCTCACTTCAGATGATACCCTAGTGGAGCCAGGGCCTCCAATCCAAGGAGCTTAAAGTAGCTGTTCTGTGATGACTAGGGAGAGTGGCTGAGTAAAAGGGACAAGATTTCAGTTGAGCCACATGTGAGAGCAGCCCTGTCTGCTTCCTAGTGGGACCCTGACTGCCACTCAGCCAAGTCTTCTCACAGAGTGGTTCTCACCCCCCAGAGCCCCAGATGTTTCCAGTAAACAGCAGGAAGGCCCACATCTAGGATTCTGAATCCTTGATCCAAGGCTTACTGGTCAACCAATAGCTTTTCCACGGTGGTGAAACCAGTTGGGAGCAAGGGTCTTGGCCCACATCCTCGCCAACATTGGATGCTATCTGGCTTGTGTCTTAATGCTAGTCAAACATCTGATGCCACAGATTGTGCCTAGCCCCAGTGATTAAGGATGCCGAGTGGCTTTGTGAATGATTGTCACCAAGAGTCTTTCTTGTAGAGCGATTTGGATTGTTTTCCCTATTTTGCTGTTACTGAATTGTGGGGGCCTTACCTACATTCTAGAGCAGTGCTTCTCTGCCTGCCTAATGCTATGACCCTGTGTTGTAGTGACCCTAACCATAAAATTATTTTGGTTGTTACTTCATAACTAATTATGCTACTGCTATGAATTATAATGTAAATATCAGATATGCAACCCCTGTGGGGTTCAAGACCCCCAGACTGACAGTCCTCTGTAAGACACTAGGAGTATAAGTACAGTCCCTGATCTCTGCCTTTGCTTCCTCCCAGAATCATCCATCTTCATCATGTAGTGTCTTTTCCTTGTGGTTCTGGTTTATTCCCAGCAGTTTGTGGATTAACTGGCTCTGCCCCTCTTTTTCCTTAGAGTCTTTTTTTTTCTGAAAAAATAAATTTCATTTTACTATTTATGTATATGGTTGTTTTGTGTGCTACTCACAGGCCTGGTACATATGGAGGTCAGAAGGTGATATGTGATCCCTGGGACTAGAGTTACAGGTGATTGTGAGCCACCATGTGGGTGCTGGGAATTGAACCTGGGTCCTCTGGAAGGGCAGCCAGTGTCTTAAACTGCTGAGCCATCCCTCCAGCTCTTTTATTTGCAATGATTTCCCATTATAAGAAAGGATATGATGTATACTCTCATTATTAGCTGTATTTTCTTGCACTTAGCCACCACAAAAACAAAATCTATGACAGAGTTTAAACTAAAATTAGCATCATGTTCCCTTTTACAACTCACATACCCTTTGCCTGATTTTCAACCTTGGTATCTTTTCTACATGTTACACTATGCCCACACTTAGAGCTGCTCACATATAAACATGTATTAGACAGTATAGACTAGGATCCAAATATGAGGAAGAACATGAGGATTTTTTTATTTCTGAGTTTGGGCGACCTTAGTTAATATTGTATTTTCCTAAGTCCACTAAACAGCTCAACAACTGTTGTGACTTTATTGATTTTTTTTTCAGCTAAATAACATTGCATTTTATATGGGTACCATGCTTTCATGATCCATTCTCCTGCTGATAGATACCTGCAGTGGTTCCTGCTATGATAGACAAAGCTCCATGGCTTCAGAATGGCCAAATTACTGGACAGAAGTTTACTGAGATAGATAGAACTTGGGGCTGGGTAAATGTTTGAGTGGCTGTTTTAATCCAGCTGTGTGATGCTTTCATGCATGAGTTCAGTGAAATAGACTGATTTCTTGTAAACATTTCATTTATTTTGAGCTAATAAGCATTTTGCTTTTGACCTTCATTCATAATCATACGTTAGGGATTATCTTTTGTTGCAGACTAGGTCCGTGAAATAGTCATGATAATAAAACACTGTATCTCAAAGTATCATTTAGACTATATTTTCATATTTCTTAACCTTGATTTCTATTTTTAAAGTTTATTCTTGTTTTCTGAAATGTCTCTGCCTCATAGAGATGCCCTTCAACTAAGCAGGGTGATTGATGGCTTTTTTTGTATATTCAGATAGTGGTGAGCCTCAATACCCTCAACCAGAAGAAATTCAACCCAAGATAAAAGGGCCCATCATCTTTTTCCTACGTATTTAATGTAATTTAACATGCTAGACAGGAAGCACAGGTAGTAGAAGTTCATGTGAGCTTGGAAAGCCAGTACTGGAGACAGCCTCTCTGCATTTACTGAGTGTCTGTCCACAGCCAGCAAAGGGTAAGTACTGAGCCTCTATCTCCTCACCATGGACTTGGGATAGGTAACTCCAGCAAGAGCCACACAGCACATTTGGAACTCCACCCACAACTGCCTTCCCAGCTCCATCTGCAGACAGGAGCTTCAGCAGGGCTGGAATACCCAGCTAAGGGAACCTCGTCATTCAGTAGCCCCGGAGCATGGTGGGAAGGTCTTTCAAAATCTGCTTAGCTTTCTGGCACCATTCATTCATGTTAATTGCCAGGGACAAAATGCAAGTGGGTTCTTTTCCTAGTGGTCAGTGGTCATGGAGTATTTCCCTTAATTCTGTTGGGTCACGTTAGAGGGAATTAATTTGGTGGCGCAATAGAAATATAAAACACTGAAAGGTTGTGATGACATCTTGAACAAGGAGCATTCATTAATGCTCCGGGATGGAGAACATCTGCAGTTTTAAGTGACTTTGAAAAGACAGGTTCTGAGATTATGTGACTGACATCTAGACATCTGGCCATAGTCTCATTTATGAAAGCCATTGCCAGTTGGTGAGTTTGACTCACTAGCTCATTTTTGAACTGCTGGCAATATACATTTTATTTAAACGATCCAAGGGGCCTTGGCTTAACCATCTATGAAGCTGCAGCTGGTCTCAGCTAGGCATGCTAACTGCCTCACTTCACAGTCCAGCTGCAAAAGCTCCAAGACACGTCTCTGAAAATGCCTGGGTCATACACACACGTGTATGTGAGCTTCTAGATCAATCTTCGCTAAGAATTCCTATAAATGTTAGCTTGAGTTCTTTTCTAATCAAAACAGCATGACAAGGATTGCTGTGGGCGGTTGAACCTGACCTCTGGTCCAATCTTGGATGACTTGGCCTCACTCCTCATCACAGAAACATGATTCCTTTCCATCTAATTTCACTCTGAAGCTTTTAAACAAACTTTGTATGGTCAGTTTGTTAGTTCCTTATTAAATGTATTGTTATTGTATATGCGTGAGGCATGGTGTGTGTGTGCACATTCGTGAGACACAGCACATATGTGGAGGTCAGAGGACAACATTGCAGAATCAGTTCTTTCTTTCCACCTTCCTGTGGGGTCTGAGGATCGAACTGGGGTCGTCAGGTTTGTACGGCAAACCCCTTTATCCACTAAGCCATCTTGCCAGCCTCGGGTTTGTTAGTTTTGTTTCTGGCGAAGCAACAAAGCCACGTGACCTAAGGGCCCAGTGACATTTTGCAAAGCACAACCTACACTGTCAACCATGTCAAAGAGGTCATGTGATAATGTGATCACGAAAAGTCAAGTGAAAAAAAAAAAAAAAGAAATCTAAGTCAGTTTCACATGCCCAAGCACTCCTGCACCAAGTTTCTTCAGTAAAAACACTCAGCCTGAGCCACAGCCACTGACCAGGGACTTCCCACTGAGTGTGTTGTATATCTAATAAAGTCTGCCTGAAAAATGAGAGGACAGAGCTACCTACAGATTTAGCCTAAAGATCAGAGAGACAGGAACAGCCACTCCTTACATATCTTTAGCCTGAATGCCTTTGAGTCCTTAGCCGAAAGGACCCAGGTGAAGGGATGAACACCTGCTTCCTCTTTCTCCACTCAGCTATCACATTTCCTTGTTCAGCTTTCCTAGTGCTAGGACTAAAGGTGACTTGATCCTTACTAGCAATTCTACCAGATTAATATAAAGCAATATTTGCAAACCAGAGAAAAAGAAAAGACTCTAGCTCTGCAGAGGGGCCACTTTGCATTTTGTATATTTATTATTATTTTGGTGATATTGATATTATTATTGGTAGTAGTGTTATTATTAGCAATGTTTAGAAGAATGAACTCCCTGCCCAGCCTCATGGAGATGATGAAGGAGATACCGTGTGATAGGGTTGCGTAGGAACTTCTAGGTATGTGATCTGGGACATTCCACAGCCCCTTTCAAAGCCATTTGTCCCATGTCCTTGAACAAAGCAGGAGGATGGTAACTGACTCTATCTGTAGACTTGGTAGCACCATGGTGAAATGAGGGTCCACAGAGGATACCCAGGATACTGCCAGTGCTTGGTGAGCCTTCGGTGCCCCTCACTACCAGCAATATCACTATTTTTTAAAAAATTTTTATTGTTAGGCAACTCCATACAAAGAAGAGTTCATAAATGGTGGCCCATGAGCCAGACAGTCAACAGATCATGTGTGTTTGTGTGTGTGTGTGTGTTGCTTTGAAAAACTAGTGAACTGTCAGCTAGAAAGGGGGAGACCTCACTGACAGCTTCAGGTTGCTCATTTCCCTTGGGACAATCTGAATATTAAAGGGTCCCGATCCATCTTCCTACACAATGCAAGCTACACAAGGCAGCCATTGCTGCCTCTGCTGATACCATGACCTTACCTCATGGCCCACTGCATTCATTCCTGTCAATGACCATGTCCTGTGGACACTGGGCTTGTGGTTTCTCATATACAAATCTTCACTGTCTTCCCTTTATCAAATGATGTTGCCTGATTTATAAAACAGCAGAGAAGGCCTGGCACATGCACAGTGTCCTGGACTGAGGGGTAAAGTGAAGACACTGTTTGAAAGTAGAACTCAGGCTGGGAGATGCTGCTGGGACAGAAGCACAGAGCAAGGTCAGGGCAGGTTATGATGGCATAACCACCCAAGAGGCCTGGAGAGCAGGGGAAATGTCAACTGAGGCCTAAGAGGGCCTCATGATCCCTCACACAGTCTCTGGGACTTCATGTTCTGAGAGCTGGAAAGGACAGAGTGTGGGATCACCACAAAGATGACCACTCAGTCACTCATCTAAGATACTCAGAGTGAGCCCTGCTATGGCTAGGTAAGCCAGCCAGGCCTCATCCCTGTGGCTGTTTGAGCTAGTCCATGAGGTCATAGGGTCTTCTTAAGACGTTGAGAGTACCAGGACAAGAGGAAGCAACCACACAGAATTAGACAAATGGGAATAGGCATGAGGACTGGGACTCATCCTCTGCCCAGAATAGGGAAAATGTTTGGGTCTGAGCCTGATACTGCCTTTCTTGGCTCTAGACCTCCACAGAATAGACCATTGCACCCACAATACCACTCACCTTTTTAGAGACTTCTTGCCCACAAACTTAGCATCATGGGTAAGTTTCTGGCACAAGGTCCTGCTAAATTCAAGTGGACTAGAGTAGGCTGCCTGATCCCAACTGGCACTGTGGGAGTTGAAGGTCTTGCCAAAGCCACTGACTCATGTTCCCACAGGCTGGTCATCTTTTCTTAGACTTGAGGGAACTGCTTTTGGTCATCAGCCCTTGGCTGTGGGTGGGAAAATTACATCTTCAAGATATGGTATACTTCATGTTCTTCTTAATGGACCCTTTCTAACCACAGGGAAAGGGCAAAGTCATCCACAGATCTAGGGTTTCCAGCTATGGACATGAACCACACCCCATGTGGCAAGGCTCAACCGAGTGTTCCCTGAGAAGTCTTTACTGCTTGCCAAGTAAAGATGGGTCAGTCTGGGAGCTGCCTGGGTATCCTGCTGTGCTTCAAGCCTGGCTTCTACAGCTCCTGCTCATCCTGAACCAAAGTACCACACAGAAGAAAAACCTATAGCATGAACATCTTCAACTCCTGGCTCCAAGTAGCAAGCTCATCAGACTCACTCTCTCCCAAATTCCCTTGGAAATCAATGGTTGTAAGCAGAGATAAGGGGTACATTAATAGTGGAGAAACAGAAGCTTGTATTCATGATCCAGGAACTTCAAGAGCATCTTCAGTGACTCCAGTGAATAAGTTACCTTGAAGGGAAGGGCTAGCTGGTGTGCACTGTGTCTGTTTCTCAGGAAGAGAATAGAGTGAGGTCCTGGGGGATTTCTCAAGCTCAGAGGAGCATGTTTGGGAGGGCACAGGACTGGGAAAAAGTTATGGGAAGTACAGCAGTGGTCAACACGCAGTTAGGGGTGTTCTGCCCTGTTTCTTCATATCAGCTAAGACAGCAGTTCCAAAGGCGGGTGGGATAGGGTGATGTGAGGTTTCTGTTACATAAGGCACTCCCCCCAGCAGACTAGCCCTGCCTTTCACAGTCTATAGGCCTGTCAACAGATACAAGTAACCCCCAAAGGACATTGGCCTCTAGAGAGAAGCCAGCAGTAGGGGTCCTGCTGTCATTCTGTTGCTGTGATAAAATACCTAAACAAAAGAACTCAGAGGGAGGAGAAAGGGTTTGCTGTAGCTCACAGCTTCAGGTCTCAATCCATCATTCTAGGAAACTGAGGCAGGAACTTGAAGCAGCTGCCACATCCACAGTCAAGAGCAGAGAGAAATGGGTGTTCTCAATGTGGGGTGCTCAGCTGGCTGTCTCTATTCTCTAGTCCGGGGCCCCGGAAGCAGAATACAACGCCACCCACTTTCATGCTAGATCTGCCTAAATCAATTAAGATCATCAAGGCTGAGAGACGTGCCTGCAGGCCAGCTTGACCTAGATAACCCTTCCCTGATATTCTCTCTCTCTGGGATATGCGAGAGTGTGTCTAATTGACTATTAAACTAATCATCACCACTAGCCATGGCACTGGGCAACAAGGCCTTCCTTCTTGGACCCTCAGGATGTGAACAAGCAGCCTCACATTCTTCCTTCCATACCATCCAGCCTCTCCACCACAATTCCTTCCTTGTCATGATGAACTGTGTTGTCAGACCATAAACTGAAATAAATTATTCCTCTCTTGTGTTGCCTTTATTGGGTATTTTCTATCAGCAGTGAGAAACATAACCAGTATTAGTTCTTGGAAATGGGGAGGGAGAGAAAGGGAGGGGGAGAGAGAGAGAAGGAGAGAGGAGGGAGGAGAGAAGCCTTGGCCTAGATCTAAACAGAAGGAGCCAGGCCTCTTACAGGATAGCCTCAGTCACTCCGGGAGAAAAATATATGAAATAAATTGATTCTATCAATATGCGTGTTTGGAACCCAAACTCTGACATACTCTGGTCATAAAAATTTGGGAGAAAGACTCCAACCGTTACTGATTGGAAACGTGTCTTTTCCAGTCCAGTGTGAGCAGTGCCGGTCTCCCATGCCAAGCTCCCAGTTTATAGAGTCTGGAAACAATTAATGAAGGCCTTGGCTGGATTAGTGAGGAAGTACAAGATCCAGACAAGTAAAGAACACTTCAAGAATTCACCAAATCCTTATCATATTGAAAACCCTTTACACTTGAAAACAAAACATGTATCTATGAAAGTCCAGGACAGTGGTTCTCAACCTTCCTAATGCTGCGACCCTTAAATAAGTTCTTCAGGTGGTGGTGACCACCCCCCTACCATAACATTATTTCTATTGCTGCTTCATGACTACATTTTTGCTACTGTTACAAATTATAATCTGATATGCAGCCCCTGTAAGAGTTGAGACCCATAGGGTGAGAACCAGTGGCCCAGGACAGGTCTATGGTCTCTACTCTGATCCTCTTGCCCCTTCTTCTCCCGAGGTCTCTGTTCTCTCTCTTGAAGAAAACCCAAAGCTCTCTGTTCCTCTTACCCCAGCAAATCTGAACTTCCTGGGTCTGTCCTCTTCTTGCATTTCTCTTCCCACTGCGATGCGGGGAGGAGCAGCTCTCCTAGGCTGCAGACAGCATCTCCTGCTGCTCTGCATCTTCTTCCACTTCTTTCTCCTATAGGGAAACAGGCATGTACCCCCGCCCCACTGAACCTTCAACAGGATGACTGCCACCCAGTGAACCTTTACTATGTCCCCTTAACAGTCACATTTGGAAACATACAAAATCAGAGCCAGCCCAACACCCCAAATCACTCCACCACCAGGGCAACTGCCTTCCCTGCATGCTCTGCCCCTCAGCTCCTGTCCCCACAGCCAGTGACTCACCATGCCGCTCTCTTCATAAATCAGCACCCCCTTCCCACCAAGCCATTGTTATCACCCGGTCCTAATTTAATACCTGGAGTCTTCCTGCATGCCCCCTCGGCTTGGCTCCCACAGTGGACATCAGGCTGCCCAGCAGACACATGGGCCTCCTTCCCACCAGGGCTGATTTCCTGAACAGCCTATGCTGAGGACTACATTATGTAGGAACCAGTTTTTTGCTGGGCTAAAATATAGTATTTCTTTGTGTGCCTCTCTCTTATCCAGGAGGCCCCTTAATTTGCTTCTTTCTTCACCTGACCACAAAGTGTTGGGGTCTTCTGAACACCCTCCTGACGGCAGCTACCCTTCTTCTCCATGTGGTTTCTGAGGAGACATTGATTAAAGGAAGCCAAGATTTTCTATCCAAATCTTCAACAGTACTCCCTCCTAGAGGATACCCCCTCCATCATTCCCCTACCCCCTCCATCATTCCCCTACCCCTCCATCATTTCCCTAC
>PVIH01024187.1:0-23287 GCA_004025045.1 Sigmodon hispidus
TGAATTGACTAGCTTGCTTCCGTGTGCGTGGCCCTATGGTGGAAGCCCACTCGGCATTAGCTGAGTGAAGGACCTTGAGCTTAAAACTGGCTGCACGGGTTGGGAACTGGGCTACTGCTGCAAGAAGACTCTGTATTAATAAAAGGACCTAGTCAATTACCACAGAAGAATCCTGGTGTTGTGTCTTCTCCTGCTGGTCGGGGCTTGGCGCAGCATAACCTATGAAGGCAGACTCATCAAAATAACACCTAACTATTCAATGGAAACAATGAAAGCTACAAGGGCTTGGTCAGAAGTTATATAGATGGTAAAAGAGCATGGCTGCCAAACTAGAATACCATACCCTGCAAAATTATCAATCACCATACATGGAGTAAACAAGATATTTCATGACAAAGTGAGACTGAAACAATACCTATCTACCAATCCAGCATTACAGGGAAAACTCCAACATAAGGACCCTAGATACACCCATGAAACTAAAAACAATCAATAGCCCCACAGAAGAATAACCCAGAGAAAGGAAATACAAACAAGTTACCACCAAAAATAGCAGGAAATATCAATCAGTGGTCACTAATATCCCTTAATATAAACAGACTCAACTCTAAAAAACAACACACACTAACAAGATGGATACAACAACAGAAGCAATCCTTCTGTTGCCTACAAGAAACACACCTTAACCACAAAGACAGACACAGGCTCAGAGAAATGGTTGGGAAAAGATTTTTCCAGTCAAATAGTCCTAAGAAACAAGCTGGGGTTGCCATCTTACTATTCAACAAAGTAGACTTTAATCTAAAAGCAATTAAAAGGGACCAAGATGGTCATTACTTATTCATCACAGGAAAAATTACTAAAGAGGAGATTTCAATCCTGAATATTTATGCCCCTAATATAAGGGCAACTAACTATGCAAAAAAAATACTGCTAAAGCTAAAACCCCACATCAGTTCTCACACCCTAATAGTGGAAGACTTCAACACCTCACTTTCACCCCTGGATAAGTCAATCAGAAAGACTCAACAGAGAAATAAGGAGTCTAACAGAGGTTATGATGCAAATGGATTTAATAGATATCTACAGAAGCATCCACCCAAATACAAAGTAATATATATATATATATACATATATATATGAGCTCCTCAAGGAACTTTCTCTAAAACTGACCACATAATTGGTCATAAAGCAAATATCAACAAATACAAAAAAAATGAAAATAATCTCTTGTATCATATCGGACCACCAGGGCCTAAAGTTAGAGTTCAACAACATGAAAAATCAAAGAAAGCCTACCAACTCATGGAAACTAAACATCACTCAGCTGAACGACCTCTGGGTCAAGGAAGAAATTAATAAATAACTAAAGTCTTTCTAGAATTCAATGAAAATGAAACCACAATGTACCAAACTCGTGGGGCACCATAAAAGCAGTCTTAAGAGGAAAATTCAAACCATTAGATGTCTATTTGTAAAACCTAGAGAAATCCAACACTAAAGAACTAACAGCTCAGCTGAAAGCCTTAGAACAATTAGAAGCATATTCACCTTGAAGGAGTAAATGGCAGGAAATAATTAAACTTAGAGCTGAAATCA
Source organism: Sigmodon hispidus (assembly GCA_004025045.1). Classification (NCBI taxonomy): domain Eukaryota; kingdom Metazoa; phylum Chordata; class Mammalia; order Rodentia; family Cricetidae; genus Sigmodon; species Sigmodon hispidus. The sequence continues at coordinate 1,600 of PVIH01024187.1, forward strand.
ATACAATTGAAACAAAAAGAACAACACAAAGAAAAATGAATCAAAGAGTTGGTTCTTTGAGAAAGTCAAAAAGATAGATAAGCCCTTATCCAAACTGATCAAAAAGCAGAAGGAAAGTGTGTCCAAATCAGAAAAATCAGAAATGAAAAAGGGGACATAACAACAGACCCTTAGGAAATCCAGAGAATTATCAGATCATACTTTGAAAATCTATATTCCACAAAAAAGGAAAACCTAGCAGAAATGGACAGCTTTCTGGACAGGTACAATTTACCAAAATTAAATGAAGACCAGATTAATTACCTAAACAGGCCTATAACCCTTAAGGAAATTGAAGCTGTCATTAAAAACCTCCCCAAAAATAAAAGCCCTAGTCCAGATGATTTCAGTGCAGAATTCTACCACACATTAAAAGAATTACTACCAATACTCCTCAAACTATTTCACACAGTAGAAACTGAAGGAATATTGCTTAATTCCTTTCAGGAGGCCACAATTACCCTAATACCCAAGCCACTCAAAGACACAACAAAGGAGGAGGATTACAGACCAATTTCCCTCATGAATATTGATGGGAAAATTCTCAACACAATTTTGGCAAACTGTATACAACAATATATAAAAAATATCATCCACCACGACCAAGTAGGCTTCATCCCAGAAATGCAGGGCTGGTTTAACATACAAAAAAAATGTAAACGTCATCCATCATATAAACAAACTAAAGGAACAAAATCACATTATCATTTCCTTAGATGCTGAGAAAATCTTTGAGAAAATCCAACACTCCTACATGATAAAAGCCCTGGAGAGATCAGGAATACAGGGAGAATACCTAAATATAATAAAGGCAATTTACAATAAGCCGAACAGCCAGCATCAAACTTAATGGAGGAAAAACTCAAAGCAATCCCACTAAAATCAGGAACTAGACAAGGAATTCCTCTCTCCCCTTTCCTATTCAATATAGCTCTCGAAGTTTTACCTAAAGCAACAAGAGAATGAAAGGAGATTAAGGAGATACAAATTGGGAAAGCAAGAAGTGAAACTATCTCTATTTGAAGTTGATATGATTGTACATATAAGTGGCCAACAAAATTCTTCCAAGGAACTTCTACTGCTGATAAACACCTTTAGCAATGTAGCAGGATACAAGATTAGCTCAAAGAAATCAGTAACCCTTCTATACACTAAAGATAGAAGGGCTGAAAAAGAAATAAGGGAAACATTATCCTTTATAATAGATGCAAATAGTATTAAATACCTTGGAGTAACTATAACCAAAGAAGTAACAGATTTATTTGACAACAATTTTAAATCACTGAAGAAAGAAATTGAAGAGGTTATCAGAAAATGGAAAGCTCTCCCATGTTCCTGGATTGGTAGGATCAACATAGTAAAAATGGCAATTCTACCAAAAGCAATCTACAGATATTCAAAAGCCCATCAAAAACCTAACACAATATTTTTTTGGACTTTGAAAGAACAATACTCAATTTCATCTGGAATAACAGGAAAGCCAGGATTGCCAAAACAATTTTGCTCAACAAAAGAACCTGAGGAGGCATCACCATCCCTGACTTCAAGTTATGCTATAGAGTTAAAATAAATTAAAAAAACAGCCTGGTACTGGCATAAAAACAGACTTGTGGATCAATGGAATTGAATTGAGGATCCAGACATTAAACCAAAAACCTATGAACACCTGATCTTCGACAAAGAGGCCCAAAATATTCAATGGAAAAAGTATCTTTAACAAATGGTGTTGGCATAGCTGGATGGTAGTGTGTAGAAAAATGCAATAGATCCAAGCCTGTCACCCTGCACAAAAATCAGATTCAAGTGGATCAAAGACCTCAACATAAACCCAACCACTTTAAGCTTGATAGAAAAGAAAGTGGGAAATAGACTTCTACAAATTGGCACAGGCGACCACTTCCTAAATATAACACCAGTGGCACAGACACTAAAATCAACAATCAATAAGTGGGATCTCCTGAAGCTAGGAAGCTTCTGTAAAGCCAAAGACACTGTCAATAGGACAAAACGACAGCCTACAGAATGGGAAAGATTTTCACCAACCCTACAAGTGATAGAGGACTGATTTCTAAGATATATAAAGAACTCAAGAATCCTGAGCCCAAAACCTTGAATAACCCAATCAAAAAATGGGGTTCAAATCTAAAAAGGGAATTCTCAGCACAAGAATTATGAATGGCTGAAAGGCACCTGAAAAAATGCTCATCATTTTTAGCCATCAAAGAAATGCATATCAAAACAACTTTGAGATACCACCTAACACCTGTCAGATTGGATAAGATAAAAGAAAGATGACAGCCTATGCTGGAGAGGATGTGGAGCAAGGGGAACACTCCTCCATTGTTGATAAGAGAGTAAGCTTGTTCAGCCACTCTGGAATACAGTATGGCAGTTTCTCAGAAAATTAAGAATCAATCTCCCCAGGGACCCAGCAATACCACTTTTGAGTGTATACCCTAAAGAAGCACAGTTGCACTCCAATGGCATGAGCTCAACTATGTTCATAGCAGCATTATTTGTAATAGCAAGAACCTGGAAACTACCTAGATGCTTTCAACTGAAGAATGGATTAACAAACTGTGGTACATCTACACAATGGAGTACTACTCAGCAGTAAGAAAAAATAATATCCTAAAATTTGCAGGCAAATGGATGGATTTGGAGAATATCCTCCTGAGTGAGGTGTCACAAACCCAGAAAGATAAGCAGGGGATGTACTCACTCATTAGTGTACTCTAAACAAACAAACAAAAAAAAAGCAAATCATGCCTAAGCTGCAAACCACAACCACTGAACCACTTGGGATCAGAAACACCTTGGACTGACTACTTGGATCCCACTCCCCCTAGAGGAACACCTGACTTAGTCTTGATGTTGGGGGAGAAAACTGGTTTTGCCAGGAGTGGAGGCTGAACTAAGCAATATTGAGACCGTGGGACCTTGGGACCGCCTGCCCATGGGGAGATGTGGAGAAGAGAATGACCTGGTGTGGTGGGAGGGGCAAAGGACCTTGAATAAGGATATACAGGGATAGAAAATGTGACTTCTTTATTCATAATAATAAAAAAAGACGAAGAAAAAGAAAAGAAGATAGCTGGCAAAGCATGTTAGTATCACCTCAGTTAATCCTTATGCTAAAAGAGTTTTATGAAGAAATAGGTAAGCAGAATTTTTACTCAAAGACCACTTGGCTTAATACTGTTATATAAAATGCAATGAGCATTTTTGACGTTCTTACTTGAGGAATCAGCCTTTATCTTCTTAAGCATTAAGTGTACTGAGGGATATCTGCAAAGGAAATGGCTGGTCAGACTTATATACCCAAAGAGAAAACCTCAACTCCAATATTCCGAAGCTCCTGTGCAGGAATATCCACTTCGTCCTGATATTTGCCATCCGTGATAATAATTGCCACTTAAGGAAAGAAAATTCTTGAGCCAGCAGATTCAGTGAAAACGTTTTTAACTAAGTAATCAATGACATCCCCTGACGGATAAAAAGAAACAGATTCATTTAATTTAGGCTCTCATGTTGCCAAATTTAAAAACTAAGAGGTTAATTCCAAAGGTACTTACTATATAATCAAATGAATTTTTTAAATTTATTCTTAAAATGGACATTTTGTTTATTTGAAACAATAAAGGAATGTCTAACACTTAAAAAACATAACAAATAAAAACAAAAGAGGCCATGTCTTAGAAAGGTAGCAAGGCAATATAAATATGTGATCTTTTACATGAGAAAAGGAAAGTAAAAAAAAAAATGACATAATTACATTCTAACCTCACTACTCTCAAGGAACAATAGACATTCAATACATCAACAGCTTTGTTCATATTTGTAACAAATATTTGGCCAAACTCAGTAAAATTAAGCAAAAATCACTAAAGGGCACCCTATAAGGACTTGTCTTATCATTGGGACAAAGTCTAGTAGCAAGAGAGCTCAAACCATGCCTAGCTGATTAGGTAATGATGCTCCAAAGTACAAGAGGCCAATTCTGTGATTGCAGTATAACATCTCTGTGCTACTTGACTATACCTGTGTCCATCAGAAGAGTCACCATGAATATTGTCATGGTATCATGTTTATTCTCTCCTGTCTGCTTCTCTTCTCATACTGGAAACGGTGTTCTAGGAGAAAGAAGCCTACTCCTCTCCCAATTGGCAATATCCTGCAGATAGATGTAAAAATATTCACCACTCCTTTACCAGCGTAAGCATTCGTATGACTCTCTAGTACTTTCCAAAGAGAGTAATAAGTCATGCAGTTTTCAAAGAAATTCTGGTACTGAGAAATGGTTTTTTAATTGAGTGTGAAGTCAAAAACAGTGAAGTTTGTTTTTTTCTGCCATTTGTCTCTAGTCCTGTTCTAGAAATTAGTAACAAGCAAGGTTACAGGTTGAAAAACATTTAGGACATTGCATTTTATTTTATCTTATTTTTACTCTTTTTTATTTCATTTTATGTGCATGATCTTGTATGAGATGTAATATTAAGTTTCTAATTCCCTTAAGGAAAAGGAGAATGAATTCATTTGTGACTATTTTGTGGGAAGTCTTATCCTATTCTTTTTGTTTTTATGTAATAAAGTCTCAAATTTTCCCAACTCCCTTCCCCCTCCCTAATCCTCCTGGTTAGTCTTCAGCTTCCCTCCACCCACTGCCCAAACTTCTCCCCAAAAAGAGCAAGAAGTCCCAAAGGGGATCAGCTCAGCATCCACTCCAGGCAGGTATGATTTCTTCATCCTAATGTCAAAACTGGGATAGTTGTGCCTCAAGAGGAAATGGGCTCTGAAGTGCCAGTCTACACACAGAAACAGTCTGATCCCTCCCCTCCAGGCTCCACATACTGCCCATGTCAGTGTACAGTTGCCTATCCTTGGAGGGCCTAGTTCGTTTTCCAGATGGTTCCCACGTGGCTGTTCTTGATTCAGTGAGCTCCGGAGAGCTCCAGTCAGCCATCACTGTGAGAATTTGCCTCATAGTCCCTATCCCCTTACTCATATAGAGTCTCCTCGGCCACTATCAGCTGGCCAGGACTCAGCAAAGTAACCCTGCCTTTACTTGTACTCATTGTTGGATGTAAGTTCTGTGATGGCACTAAGGATGGTTATTCATTTGATTATGGGGGAAGTCCTGTTTAGGCAACATGCTTCGCTAGGCAGAGACATCCTGTGAGTTCTTGGAGGTTTCTGGGTCTGTTTTCAATGCCTCTATTTAGATCTCCATCTATTTTTTCTCCCTCTTTCTTGGTCCCCTCACTCAGTCATCTCCTCTCATGATTTGTTCCCACACCTTCTTGATTGTGGCCCATTATGCTCCCAATTAGCTATGAGCATCTTCTCTCTTTTCTCTTCCTAGGGGAATTCATGGATGTCTTTCTGAATTTCCTTCTGATCCCAATCTGGTTTGCAGCTTTGCTTTTTGTCTAAAATTCACTAATGACAGAGTACATGCTGTGCTTATCTTTCTAGGCCTGTGATACCTCTCTCAGGAGGATATTCTCCAAATTGAACCATTTGCCTGTAAAATTTAGGATGTCATTTCTTTTCTTACTGTTGAGTACTACTCCATTGTGTAGATGTACCACAGTTTGTTAATTCATTCTTCAGTTGAGGAGTATCTAGATAGTTTCTAGGTTCTTGCAATTACAAATAATACTGCTATGAAAATAGTTGAGCCAATGATTTGGGGGTGCAAATTTGCATATTTAAGGTATTCTCCAATAGTGGTATTGCTGGATCCTTGAGTAGAGTGATTCCCAGTTTTCTCAGACATCCCCATACTGCATTCCAGAGTGGCTGAACAAACTTACACTCCCAACAATGGAGGAGTGTTCCCCTTGCTCTGCAACCTCTCCAGTATAGGCTGTCATCTGTGTTTTTAATCTTAGCCATTTGACAGGTGTAAGCTGGTGTCTCAAAGATATTTTAATTTGCATTTCTCTGATGGCTAAAGACATTAAGAAATATTTCAAGTGCCTTTCAGCCATTTGTAATTCTTCTGCTGAAAATTCCCGTTTTAGTTCTGAACCTCATTTTTTGATTGGGCTATTCAAGGTTTGGGGCCCAAGTTTTTTGGGTTCTCTATATATTTTAGAGATCAGTCCTTTGTCACTTGTAGAGTTGGTGAAAATCTTTGCCCATTCTGTAGGCTGTCCTTTGTCCTATTGACTGTGTCCTTGGCTTTGCAGAAGCTCACAGTTTCAGGAGGTCCCACTTATTGATTGTTGTTTTTAGTGTCTGTGTCACTGGTTTTATATTTAGAAAGTGGTCCTCTGTGCCAATTTGTTGGAAGGTATTTCCCATTTACTTTTCTATCAAATTAAGTGTGGCTAGGTTTATGTTGAGGTCTTTGATCCACTTGGATTTGAGTTTTGTGCAGGGTGACAGACTTGGATCTATTTGCGTTTTTCTACATACTACCATTCAGCTATGCCAACACCATTTGTTAAATATACTACCTTTTTTCCATTGAATATTTTGGCCCTCTTCATCGAAGATCAGGTATTCATAGGTTTTTGGGTTAATGTCAGTATCTTCAATTCGTTTCCATTGATCCTCAAGTCTGTATTTACTCCAGGACCAGGCAGTTTTTATTACTGTAGCTCTACAGTATAACTTGAAGTCAGGGGTTGTGATGTCTCCTGAGTTTCTTTTGTTGAGCAAAATTGTTTTGACAATCCTGGCTTTCCCGTTATTCCAGATGAAGCTGAGTATTGTTCCTTCAAGGTCCAAAAAATATTGTGTTGGGATTTTGATGGGCAGTGCATTGAATCTGTGGATTGCTTTTGGTAGAATTGCCATTTTTACTATGTTGATCCTATCTATCCAGGATCATGGGAGAGTTTTCCTTTTTCTGATATTCTCTTCAATTTCTTTCTTCAGTGATTTATAATTTTTGTCAAATAGATCTATATTTCTTTGATTATTGTTACTCCAAGGTATTTAATTATATTTGCAGCTATTATAAAGAGTAATGTTTCCCTTATTTATTTTTCAGTCCTTTTATTCTTAGTGTATAGGAGGACTACAGTTTTCTTTAAGTTAATCTTGTATCCTGATTCATTGCTGAAGGTGTTTATCAGCTGTACAAGTTCCCTGGTAGAATTTTGGGGGTCACTTATGTATACAATCATATCATCGGCAAATAGAGATAGTTTCACTGCTTGTTTTTTAATTTGTATCCCCTTAATCTCCTTTCATTCTCTTATTGCTTCAGCCAAAACTTTGAGAACTATATTGAATAGATAAGGGGAGAAAGGAATTCCTTGTCTAGTTCCTGATTTTAGTGGGATTGCTTTGAGTTTTTCTCCATTAAGTTTGATGTTGACTATCAGCTTCTTGTAAATTGCCTTTATAATATTTAGATATTTTCCCTGTAGTCATGATCTCTCTGGGGCTTTTATCATACAGGAGTGTTGGATTTTGCCAAAGGCTTTTTCAGCATCTAAGAATATATTCATGTGTGTTTGTTCCTTCAGTTTGCTTATATGATGGATGATATTTATGGCTTTACATATGTTCAACCATCCCTGCATTTCTGAGATGAAGCCTACTTGATCATGATGGATATTTTTTATGTGTTGTTGTATATGATATGCCAAAATTTTGTTGAGAATTTTGGCATCAGTATTCATGAAGGAAATTAGTCTGTAATTCTCCTCCTTTGTTGCATCTTTGAGTGGCTTGGGTATTAAGATAATTGTGGCCTCATAAAAAGAGTTTGGCAATATTCCTTCAGTTTCTACTGTGTGAAACAGTTTGAGGAGTATTAATAATAGTTCTTTGAATGTCTTGTAGAATTCTGCACTGTAACCATCTACACCTGGGCTTTTATTTCATGGGAGGCTTTTAATGACAGCTTCAATTTCCTTTAGGGTTATAGGTCTGTTTACGTAATTAATCTGGACTTCATTTAATTTTGGTAAATGGTACCTGTCCAAAAAGCTGTTCATTTTTCCTAGATTTTCCATTTGTGTGGAATATAGATTTTATTGAATACATTATCTGTGCCATGGAGCTGGTTTTCTTCTCCTTCTTCTGTTCCTATTATTCTCAGGTTAGGTCTTCTCATGGTGTCCCAAATTTCCTGAATCTTTTATGTTATGGCTGTTTTGGCATTGGTGTTTCCTTTGACTGATGTATCTATTTCTGCTACTGAGCCTTTCACTCCAGTGATTCTCTCTTCCATCTCTTGGATTCTGTTGGTTATGCTTGTATCTGTAGTTTCAACTCTTTTCTTCAGATTTTCTATTTCCACCTTTGCCTTATTTTGTGTGTTTTTTATTGCTTCTATTTCAATTTTTAGTTTCTGGAGTGATTCTATTTTTTGGTTTTCCTTTTCTTGGTTATCTTTCGAGGATTTGCTCATCTCTTCCAATTCTTTGTTTTTATATTCTTCTATTTCTTTTTTTCTTTTTTTATTATTATTATCATGAACAAAGAAGTCACACTTTCTATCCTTGTATATCCTTATTCAAGGTCCCTTCCCCCTCCCGCCACATCAGGTCATTCTTTCTTCTCCACAACTCCCCAACCCCTCCCTCAACAGGCAGCAGACAGTCCCATGGTCCCACTGACCCAATATTGCTTAGTTCAGTCTCCACTCCTGGCAGATCCAGCTTTCATTCATGCACTTTTGGTGTCTGTATAATGTCTGACTAGGACCTTCTTGCTTTCATTGTTTCCATTGAACAGTTGGGTGTTATTCTGATAGGTCTGCCTTTATAGGCAATTGGCATTTTTCCTTTGCAGCTCTTAGTATTTGTTCTTTGTTCTGTAGGTTTAATGGCTTGATTATTATATGGCAAGGAGACTTTTATGTGGGTCTAGTCTATTTGGTGTTCTGTAGGCTTCCTGTATCTTTATAGGCATTTCCTTCCTTAGGTTGGGGAAATTCATTGATTTGTTCAGGTTTTGAAGCTATAGAACCACTTGCTTCTTCTGGTTATGTCTTGTTGACCTTTGTATTGTTGCATGTAATCTTGCACTGGCGTCTGCCCATTGTTTCCTCAATTCACTCTTGATTAGTTTTTGATCAGCTCTTAGTGAGTTGTTGGTCTGAGGGCTCTTAATGAGCTATATGTTCAGAAGATTAGTTCTCTCTTGAGGTCGCAGTGCTATGGTGTCTGTTGGCATCTCTTGACCTCTCACCTGTCAGCTGTGCACTAGAGACTCAGCTACTCCCCCACTGCTATCATGTCAGCTGTGTTCTGGGCAGACTGTGTTCCATGCCAAAGCTGAGTGCCCATCCCAGGGCCTGGGTTCAGGTGGTGGAAGCCACCATCATCTGATTCTGCCCCTTCTTGGAACTGAAGTGAGAAGTTACAACTCCAAAAGTTGAGTAGAGCTAGCATAGAACCTTGTCTTGATCTTGGTGTTCTCCACAACCAAATGAGACCCAGCTGGAAGGGGCCAGTGTCACCTGTTCTTAAGTCAGAGATTATAGATGGAAAGTCCAAATCTGGCAGTGTCAGGTGGGAATTGGTGCAATCATAGAGCATACATATCTTGCATAATTTGCACTTTTAAAGTGCTTATTGCTATAAAACCAAGCCAAATAGATTCTTGAATCCAAAAGTCCAGACTTCAGAATATACCCCAGCCTTGGCTGCATAGATAAAAAGATATTTCTTTACTAGGCATAAATTAGATTAGTAAATACACACAGGACTTTGTATTGTTACTCATTGTTCAACCCTTACCTGGGCAATATCAATGGCTTCTATAGCCATGCTACTTCCTTGTAACAGAGTTTTTTTTTTTAATGTGTTCTTTTTTTTGATTTATTTATTTATTATGCATACAGTTTTACAGAAGAGGGCGCCAGACCTCATCATAGATGGTTGTGAGCCACCATGTGGTTTTGCTGGGAATTGAACTCAGGACCTCTGGAAGAACAGTCAGTGCTCTTAACCTCTGAGCCATCTCTCCAGCCCCGTAACAGAGTTTTTTAAATAGACATAGAACTAAATGAAATATGTGACTCCAAATATGGGTCTTCCAACCAGCATGACCTTTTAAGTGAGTGCAGCAATCATTTTTTAAAAGATCTATTTATTATGGGGCTGGAGAAATGGCTTATCCATTAAGAGCACTGACTATTCTTCCAAAGGACCTGAGTTTGAGTCCCAGAATCCACATGGCAGCTAACAACTGTCTGTAATTCCAAGATCTGACACCCTTACACAGTTATACATGCAGACAAAACTCCAATTTACATAAAATAAAAATAAATATTTTTAAAAAATATTTATTTATTATGTATACAGCATACAGAAGAGGGCACCAGATGTCATCATAGATTGTTGTGAGCCACCATGTGGTTGCTGGGAATTGAACTCAGGACCTCTGGAAGAATAGTCAGTGCTCTTAACATGAGCCATCTTTGCAGCCCACAATTTCAGCAATCTTGAGCCATAAACCCACCTTAGTTGTAGGCAGTGTATGGCAGTGTGGAATTGTTCTTGCTGTAGTACTGTGATGGTCTCAGAGCTCATAGTGCATTGCAGCGTGGTGTCCACAAAACTGCCCACATTATTTCTCTTCCAAACCAAAAAAAAATATAATTCAGCAGAACTGTTTTTGGAAGATGTGGCAGATGGATCAAGCTGTAGACTAAATTCCCCATGAAGATCTTTCTGTGGTTAATCTGCCAAGAAACAGACAAATGTCTTCAGTGCCTGGCCACAGTTTGATGACCTTAGAAAATGTGTTTTGGACTACTACAACCTAACAGACAGACTCAATGATGAGAACCACACTACCTGGTGATTTAGACAAACATGGTATGAGTCTCCATCTAGTGGTAACATTCTAGCACTACACACCTGAGGACCTGAGCAAACCCAGTATGCTAAAAATCCTTGAGAACCACTAGCAAATGAAAAACACAATTAAGAATTACATCCTCACAAGAATATTGTCTATTATGAAAAATCTAATAATTAACATTCACTGGGGTGAAGTGTAGAATAAAAAGTTCTGAACACTGGGGGTGTGGGCAGCAGCCTGTGACTTAGTACCTGCACAATAGAATACAGGCCAGACATTTCACAAAAACAAAATTAGAAATACCATGTGGTCAGTCATCCCAGTGCCATTATGTACTGAGAGACAATATCACCCATGTATGGAGGAGAATTTGCTTTTCTATGGTTATCCTGGCAAATTTTCATTATAGACTAGGAATGTAAGAGGTTTAAGTGTGAATTAACTGATGGAGAAAATATGGTGAATACATATGATAGAATAATTTACAGCCATCCAAATGTAATACCATCTATGGCATGAATGGAAATGTAAGTAATTATGTCAAATGAAATAAACAGGAACAAAAAGACAAATTCTACAAGTATTTTAGCCTGTGGGATATATCACTATCTCTATTTCTATATGTTGGAAATTCACTGGTGATGACTAGAGATAATGGAAAGGAGAGGAATATAGAGGGGCTGATCAACAGATACTAAGTTCTTGGCAAGTATGGATAAGAAGTTCTAGTGTGTTTTATGGTAATAATGTGCAATATATTTTCTCTTTTTTCAATGGAGAAAATCATTCTTTTATTACTAAGATTGTTGTTGGCAGGGGAAAAAATCCATGTTTGGGGATTTGCAAGGGAGTTTCAGGTCATTAGAAGAAATATCGCTGACAGCTGCCAACATTATTTCAATCAATTCTATGATAAAATGTTTAAAAATTTATAGGGATTGTAAATCAGAACTATTTTCTATTCACCCTAAATAATTAGGTGCTGCAGGGAAAACAGATCAAATTGAAAGATATTATGCACATTTTTTACTGACATCTCCTGAAGCAGTAAATCATCTGTTTTGTGGCACAGAGTTCCAAAAGAGCATTTGTGAATGCCACATCTGTAGCCTCTCCTCCACTCCAATTAATGGACGGTTTGGGCCTTAGGCCTTTTTGCAGTGCCAGTGGGGACCACATGTCAAGATTCAAAGGACAAGCCTCAACGATTCTTGGAAGGCTGTGATGGTTCAGCTGATAAAGTGCTTGCTGTACTAGTACAAGAACCTGAGCATGAGCCCCAGAACATAGATAAACACACACACACACACACACACACACACACACACACACACACACCAGTGCTGGAAAGACAGAAACAAGAGGATACTTGGGGCTCAATGGCCAGATAGCCTAGCCACAATGGATGATCACTAGGGAAATGAGCTCTGCCTCAAAAAATGGTGGATAGAGTTCCTGCAGACTTGCATGTGCATACATGAGTACACATATACAGAGAAGGGGGTGAGATGTATGTACAAAGAGTGAATACAATGTTTTTGAGGATGTGTATACCTGGATGTAGCCATTTCTGATTTAAAGATTCAGCCTCCTGAAACACATAGGCACAGGCAGAATGCTAAAGGTTCTGGGAGTCTTAACATAGCTTCAACTACAAACACAGGAGAAAAAGAAGAAGAAGAAGAAGAAGAAGAAGAAGAAGAAGAAGAAGAAGAAGCAATCCAGTGTCTTTGAACACGGCCCCAATGTAATCCATAGTAACAGCACACAAAATAATGCAGCCATAAGCAGAATGAGATGAACCCGAAGGAAACAAAGTCAAATCACTCCTAACAGAAGTTTCCAAATAGAGAAAAGGAAAATGGTGAGGAAAAGATAGGAGACAATATTTTGTATTTTAAAACTGAAATGCAAATATTAAGTTATTTGTCTGCTCCTGAAAGAAAAAGGTAACATTTGGCTCTGAGGAAGGAAACAGAAGCAACAATATTTACACTGTTCAATCAATTGGTTTTTGTATTTAAAGAAAAAACAAGGGGCCTTGAATAAGGATATACATGGATAGAAAATGTGACTTTATTCATAATAGAAAAGAAAGAGGGAAAAAAAGAAAAAGAAAAAATTGTGGACTTGGAATTTTTAAATAAAACAATTAAACAGAAGGAAACATGGCTGGTGTGGTGGTGCATTTAGAGGCTGAGGGTTGTGAGATCCCTGTGCTTCACAGTGAGACTCTGTTTAAAAGAAAAGAAAAACGGTGCCTTACTGTGCATCCAACAGGAGGAAAATGGTAGAACTATTCAGACACACTAGCTTTTTTGATCATAGCAGACTGCAGCATCATACCCAACTTGCCCCTTCCTCCCTCAATAGAACTGTCCCTTTGCTATCATCCCACCAGTGAGGGCCACATGCTCAAACCCAAGGATGTCAGCTGCTACCACATGACTCCACTATCAGATGAATTGGGCTAGATTTACAGTGGTCCTCAACCTGTGGGCTGCAGCCCCTTTGCAGACACATCTCAGATATCTTGCATATCAGATACTTACATTATAATAATTCATAGCAAAATTTCAGTTATGAAGTAGCAACAAAAATAATTTTATGGTTTTGGGTCACCACAACATGAGGAACTGTATTAAAGGGTCACAGCATCAGGAAGGTTGAAAAGTGCTGGGACAGAAGCTTTACCTGTACCTCTGAGTTTTGGCTTAACTCTATGCCATTTCTCCAGACATCACAGAAACAGCAAATTCTAGATGCCACTGTCCCTTATGGAGCAATGGAGAGCAGATTTGGACCACTCCATGGCCTGGGTCAACCCAAGCTGAACCAACAAAGCCCTGCAGAACCACAGTGTACATAATGACTGGTGAGAAAGAAAGAATTGTTGCAAGCAGAATTTAGTGTCCTGCTTGTCAACCCCTTACTCTAGCCATATCTGACTGATACAGTGGGAAAATTACATTAATAGAGTCTTTTTGCTCCAATTGGCCTTTGCTTCCCATAGGTGCTCATATGAAGTCATTTACAATGGTCCGCACAGTACCCACAAGTTTCTGTTTTCTGAAACATAGTTTGGCTGATATGTCTGTTGCTCTGCTAAAACTGCCTCCAACTACTATGCTTATTTTTCCTTTTTAATTTTCTTTTTTTAATTATTTTTAAGAATTAAGCACAATTGGCAAATTCTTAACCAAATTAAGCAAAAAGGGAAAACTTTCTTCAATAAAACTAGAAATTGAAAGGCAAACATTATAACAGATATGGATGAAATTCCAGAAAATCATAAGGACACACCCATGTAACCACAGACAATTGAAAAGCCCACAGAAGAAATCCCCTCCCCAAAAAAAATACAAGCTACTACCAAAAATGATGGGAAATATTGATCATTGGTCATTAATATTCCTTAGTATCAACAGACTCAATTCACCTATGAAAGACACACTCTAACACAATGGATACAAAAACAAAAACCATCTTTCTGCTACATACAAGAAACACACCTCAACCTTAAAGACAGATACAGGCTCAGAGTAAAGGGTTGAGAAAAGACTTTCCAATCAAATAGCCCTAAGAAACAAGCTGCTGTAGTCATTCTAATATCTAACAAAATTGACTTTAAACTAAAATCAGTAAAAAGAGATCAGGAAAGTCACACTTTTTAATCTCAGGAAAAATTCACCAAGATGAAATCTCAATCCTAAATATCTATTCCCCCAAAACAAGGGCACCTACATATGTAAAAGAAACACCTCTAAAGCTTAAACCCCATATCAAACCTGACACACTAATAGTGGGAGACTTCAATATCCCACTTTCACCATTGGATAGGTCAACCAGACAGAAACTCAACAGAGAAATAAGGGATCTAGCAGAAGTTATGACCCAAATGGACTTAGTAGATATATACCAAACCTTCCACCCAAACAAGTAGGAATATACATATTTCTCAGCATCCCATGAAACTTTCTCTAAAATTGACCACATACTAGGTCATAAAGCAAATATCAATAGGTACCAAAAAAAATGTGTATAACATCTTGTACCATTTCAGATCACCAAGGTCTAAAGTTAGAGTTCAACAACATCAAGAATCACAGAAAACCTGCCAACTCATGGAAACTAAACATCACTCAACTGAACCACCTCTGGGTCAAGGAGGAAATTAAGAAAGAAATCAAAGACTTCCTAGAATTTAACAAAAATGAATCCATAACATACTCAAATTTATGGGATCCAATGAAAGCTGTCTTAAGGGGAAAATTCATAGCACTAGATGCCTGCATGAAAAGACTAGAGATATCCCACACAAGAGAACTATGAGCACAGCTGAGGATCCTAGAACAATTAGAAGCAAACTCACCTAGAAGGAATAGACGGCAGGAAATAATCAAACTTAGAGCTATATATTTTCAAAACTAAGAATAAAGATGTTCTATTTCACCATGAAGTATTAGTTTATACTGGGTAGTAGTGATATGTGCCTTTAATCTCAGCACTTGTGAGGCAGGTGAATCTCTGATTCTGAGGAGAGCTCAGTCTACAGAGTAAGTTCCAGGATTACCAGAAATGCATGGAGATCCCTGCCTAAAATGAAATAAAAATTTAAGAAATTTAATCTGACTTTTTATTTTTTACATATCAATTTACAAATTGATTTTTACATATTAATTAATTAATTTTATTTTTACATATAAATTTAAAGCAAATTTAAATACATCATAAATTAAGCATTATAATCAAACCCTTGTTTCTGTTATTTGAAGAATGTTCTTATTTACTTTTAAATAGGGAAATAGCTAATTGTACAAAATATAAGTAGAGTTCAATTTTTACAAAAATCCACATTTTTAACACAATCATCTGTGAAAGTCTACAGTTTGTGTGAGTATATACCTGTGCACTAAAGTGTTGCAGAAATATGCTTGGATAGGCACTAACATGGTGGTTTAGCAAATCCAGGCAAAGTGGCTCATTTGCAATTTACCAGAAAAGAATGAATCCAGTCATTTCTCATACAGAAGTGACTCTTCCTGAGATCATTAGCCTTGTTGGAAAAGAAAAGAAGTGCACAGAGCACATGGCTACCAATAAGAAAACACACTGTGTGCTCAGATCTAAACTAGAAACATCAAGTCAAAGCACATTTAGTTTTGCTCTTAGTAACAGAAAAGCAGAACATGAACTCCAATTTGTCCTTTTACTTTTTATTTACAGGGCACAGTTGACTAGGTTATATATTATCTGTTTCAAATGCAAATACTTCCACAAAATCTAGATGATGAGCTGCCTGAGTGTTTTTATGCTTTTCTCCTCTTAATAGTTTCATTTGTGTTAGGGGCTGGCAGGGTGACAGTCAAGGGAGCATTCTCAGGCACACATATAAGTGCAGAGCATGTTTATGTGTATACTCATGCATATGGAAGCCATGTGTTGTTCCTCAGGATCTGACCACCTCATTTTTGAGAATAGGTGTCTCATTGGGAATGTGGAATTACCAATTAGGCTGGATGAACAATGGAACTCAGATATTCTCCTGTCTCTGTCTCTCTTGGGGTAGTATAATAACCAATACCACTATACCTTTTAGACATATACTGGAGATGGAATTTAGATCTCTAGGCTTATGTGGCAATCAGGTTATTAATGCTGTCTTCTCTGGAATTCCCTGATTACATCATCTATACTTCTTATTATGTGGACCAGCATGATGTATTAAAATTCCATTTTCTTTCATTTTTTTACCTTATCTGAATTAGAATAAAAAAGTATGAGAATGAGTATACCATTAACAACCAAAAAAGCTTATTATTGAGAAAATGCAGAAGAGAAATGGCTATAAATTGTTCAACAATAATAATTTCTGTTTTATAATGAAGCTATATTTAACTTGTGATCAGATACATACCATTACAGGGTATAACCATGTTTCAGAGAATAGAAAATGACAGAAATATTTTTGCAGTAACTGCAAATTGAAAAATGGGTATGTAGGGAACCTTAGGGCATCAAGAAGAGTCAGAGTGTGTCCAGGGTGGGAAGAGGTTAATAAAGGCCTCAAGGTGATTGCAGAAGATGTTCCATCAGGAGTCAGTCATTTAGTCTTCAAACAGTAGTAAAGCACATGGCACTGAGGCCAATTCACTGAGCACAGGAGCTTACAGATGCTAGGAATCAAATAGACTTAACAGGCATTTACAGAACATTTCATTCAAACACAAAAGTGTACCTTCTACTCCTTACTGAATGAAATATTTTCAAAAACTGACCCAAAATCCTGAAACAAAAAAGTCTCCAGAGACATAAGAAAAATGGAAATTACTTCCTGCAACCCTCCAGACTATCGTGTATTAAAGCTGGATGTCAACAACAAAAGAAACAGCATAAATATTACAAATTCATAGAAACTTATCAACTTAACTACTGAATGAAAAATGGGCCAAGACAGAAATACACTACAGACTTTTTGAATAAATAGAGAGCATATCAAATTTATAGGACACAATGAAAGTAGTCTTAAGAAGGAAGTTCATATGAGTAAGTACCTACATAAAAACATTTGAGAGAATTAACACTAACCACTTAATAGCACATATGACATATGATCTTTGGGTCTAGAACAAGAGAGGCAATCACATCCAAGCATAGTAGACAGCAAGAAATAATAAAACTGGGGATGAAAAACCAATAAAGAAAAATATGAAAATACCAATAAAAGAAAGAGTTGGTTCTTTGATAAAATTAATAAGATAGACAAATTCTTATCTAAACCAACTAAAAAACAGAGAGAAAATGCTCAAATTAACAAAGACAAAAACAAAACAAAAAACAAAATAAGACACAGCAAGAATTGAGAAAATCCAGAGAATCATAAGCACACAAAAACCTATACGTTAACTTGTACTCCACAAAATCAAAAAGTTGAATTATTTTCTTGATAGAGAAAGCTTACTGAGATTAAATCAAGATCATATAAACAATTTAAATATACCTTTAACCTCTATTGAAATAGAAACAGTCTAGATTGGCTAACATAAAAGACACAGAGGACAGCCTATGCTGGAGAGGATGCAGAGCAAGAGGAACACTCATACATTGTTGGTGGGAGTGTAAGCTTGTTCAGCCACTTTGGAATGCAATATGGCAGTTTCTCAGAAAATTGAGAATCAATCTCCCCAAAGACCCACCAATACCACTTCTGGGTGTATACTCTAAAGATGCACAGCCACACTCCAAAGACATTAGCTCAGCTATGTTCATAGCAGCATTATTTATAATAGCAAGAACCTGGAAACAACCTAGATGCCCCTCAACTGAAGAATGGATTAACAAACTGTGGTACATCTACACAATGGAGTACTACTCAGCAGTAAGAAAAAATGATATCCTAAAATTTGCAGGCAAATGGATGGATTTGGAGAATATCCTCCTGAGCAAGGTATCACAAACTCAGAAAGATAAGCAGGGGATGTACTCACTCATTAGTGGACTCTAAACAAACAAACAAACAAACAAGAAAAAAGCAAAGCATGCCCAAGCTGTAAACCACAACCACTGTGTGGCGAGCCGCTTCTGGCCTGCAGAACGACAAGTCACCACACGCACGATTCTTCTCGGATCACACTTTATTGGAGTACAGCTCAGTTGAAAGATGGTGGAAAGAAGACCCTGAGCCTGAGATTCAGCCTGCTTATATAGGGAAGCCTGGTGAGTGATTGTTGCCCATCACAATGCCTCATTAACATATTGCCGGTGATTGGTTCAAAGTAGTACTCATTAGCATATGGCTGGTGATTGGCCCAAAATAATGGCTCATTAACATATTTGAGGATCACATCGGATAGGTCCTTTCTCAATGCCTAATTAGCATCAGCACATCGGATTGGTCACTACTCCATGCCTAATTAGCATAAGCGGCAATAGAATGTTCCAGCAAGTTGTGCAAAGGCAAACCGCGCCCTACACCACTGAACAGCTTGGGATCAGAAACACCCTGGACTGACTCCTTGGATCCCACTCCCCTTAGAGGAACACCTGACTCAGTCTTGAGAGAGGGGGCAGAAAACTGGATCTGCCAGGAGTGGAGATGGAACTAAGCAATATTGGGTCGGTGGGACCATGGGACTGTCTGCTGCCTGCCCAGGGAGGGGATGGGGAGTTGTGGGGAAGAAAGAATGACCTGATGTGTTGGGAGGGGGAAGGGACCTTGAATAAGGATATACAAGGATAGAAAGTGTGACTTCTTTATTCATAATAATAATAATAATAAATTTGTTCATTTCTAGCTCTAATATCTTGGAGCATAACTGGAATGAATACTTTTGCCATTTAAAGATGTTAGAGACTTCTGGTCATCATCTAATATCATAGGTGCAATTGGATGTTATCTAAACTTGTTTTGGACAATGAATTGCCTTAAAATACCTTTTATGTATTTAACTGTGGTGGAAATGTTCTCTGTATGCTGTAAATAAAGGACTGTTTTGGCCTATGTGGAGCACTGTAGAAGTCGGTGGAGAATCAGAGGACAGGCAGGTAGGAGAAGGGTGGAGATAGTCTCCATCCAACCCCCAAAAGAGGAACAAGTAAGAGGAACAGGTGAGCCACAGGCTGAGCCATGTGGCCGACAGATTAATGGAAATGGGTTGAATTAAGATGAAAGAGCTAGATAGTAATGTGCTTAAGACATGAGCCAAACAGTATAAAGTATGTAAGTGTCTGATTCATTTCTTTGGGGGACAAAAGCCACTGCAGACCAGTTTCCAAACTTCCACCATGGACCAGGTTCAAAAGGGCCAGGGGAAACTTCCTACAACAGATGGTTTCCCAAAGTGGGCCGAACACCCGCATAAAGCCTAAGAATGTTTAAAAAGCTTAAAGAGCGTTCTAGATCACTGAAACAGAGCCAAAAGCGGCTTTCTGAATTGCGTATTTGAATTGATTTATGGTACAGAGATAGCGTGGTGTTCCGGCTGGAATTTAAAAATGGCGCATCTGCAGCACACAGCTTAAACTCACACATTTCATGGAAGGCCTGGCATAAGTGTGATTGATTTAAGGTTTCTGCTTATATGGAACAGAAAGGAAACAGAGTTAAAAACAGTTTTTCTGGTAGCAACATTTCCTGAGTCTGCTGTGTTTTCCGGCAGCTATGAAGATGCAGTGGGCTCCTCCACGATATTGAAATGCTGCCAAAAGCGGCAGAGTCAGCAATTAAAGTGATACCGACATTTTAAAAGCTCTTTGGGTTAGAAAATGATTAAGAATTCTCAATAAAACAGATTTAGACTCACAAAACCTCTAAACGGTGTATAATGTATGTAAAATATGCATAGACTTCAGAGAGAGAGAGAAAAAAAAAGAGGGTAAAGAAAGCCTTTTAAGAAAAAGAAATAGGAAATAAAGATAAAGGCCATGTAAAGATGGCAGATAAACAGAGAGTCTGGATTATTTTTACTGTATTTTCTTTTAATTTTTCAACTTTTAATAAGCTAATTGCAGAGAGACGAGTGATTGCTAAGGCTGCTAAGATAAACAAATACATATACTTTAAAGATATCTTGACTTTGAAATCTGTTTATAAAAATATGTTACTTGGGAAAAGAGTTTCTGCTTTTGTCTCCATAGAAGATCAAAACCTGTGGATTGGTTCTAGGCAAATGTGGTTCCATTTGCCAAGGGCATCTGAAATTCTCTGATGGGAAGACCAGCTTCCAAGATGGCCAGTTGAGATGATCCAGCTTCAAAACCCCATGAGATCGTCATCCTTTGACAGCTGGAAGTAGTAAAAGAAAGAAAACTACATCCAATTTCCCCAAAATATTACTTATTAATTTTTGTTTTCATTACAAATGGTTAATGGTCACAGTCAATCTTAAAAAAAGGAGGGGAGGAGGATATGATATAGAAATGATTAGAAAAAATAAGTGGATTTTGATTCATTGATATAAACTTAAGGTCAATTTTGTTATTTTGCATGTATTTTTCTACTGTTCATTAAGGTATGATGCTGATGTAGCTCATTTAAAATTGTAATGTGTAATGGAGAAATGCAGATTAATAGTCATCTATGATAACCAAATTTATAGTCATGTTAGTTAGGTTTTATTTCCTTCTTTATTCATTTTGTATTTATCAAGAAAAACAGTAAAATGAATTTAAAATGCTGATAAGTTAACAATAACTATGAAGAAGATATAAATCATAAGTATGACTTATCAAGGGTGATAATGCAAATAAGATTACTAAATATATATTTACTTTGTTTTCAGCTTTCCTTCTGAATTTTTTCTTTTTCATCCCTGTATATCCTTATTCAAGGTCCCTTCCCGCTCCCACCACATCAGGTCATTTTTTCTTCTCCACAACTCCCCATCCCCTCACTGGGCAGGGAGCAGAGAGTCCTATGGTCCCACTGATCCAATAATGCTTGGATCAGTCTCCACCCCTGGGAAATCCAGTTTTGCCCCCCTGCCTAAAGAGTGAGTCAGGTGTTCCTATAGTTGGAGTGGGATCCGAAGGGTCAGTCAAGGATGTTTCTGATCCAAGCTGTTGAGTGCTCATGGTTTGCAGCCTGGGCATGCTTGACTTTTTTCTTGTTTGTTTGTTTAGAGACCACTAATGAGTGAGTACATCCACTGCTTATCTTTCTGAGATTGTGATACCCGCTCAGGAGGATATTCTCCAAATCCATCCATTTGCCTGTGAATTTTAGGATATCGTTTTTTCTTACTGCTGAGTAGTATTCCATTGTGTAGATGTACCACAGTTTGTTAATCCATTCTTCAGTTGAGGGACATCTAGGTTGTTTCCAGGTTCTTGCTATTACAAATAATGCTGCTATGAACATAGTTGAGCTAATACC
>PVIH01024188.1:9825-23387 GCA_004025045.1 Sigmodon hispidus
AAGAAGAAGATATCCCAGAAGAAACTGAAGAAACAAAAGCTTATGGCACGAGAATAAATTCAGCATAAAATAAATGCAGATAAAAGTAAAGGTCTTTTGGTCATCTGTATAGGCATTGTCTCAGATTGCTTGTTATTAACCTTGATGGGAAAGGTGTGGTGATCTATTGTATATTTAATAAAATTGGTCTGGGATATCAAAAAAAATTCAATAAAATATTCAAAAATAAAAAAAAGAAAAGCTTATTATGACAAAGACCCCCAGATCCAACAGCGACTCCCCTCAGGACTCCAAAAGAGAAAAGGCACAATGACAATGTCTCCACCTGGATTGTAGTGACACTAACCCCTGGTAAGACTATCTAATGTTTCACCTGCTGTCAGGGCCTGGCCTGAATTGTGGAGAAGCAAGAAACCGGAGAGTTGATTGCCCCACTTTGCCTGAACAAAGTAAGGTCAGTTCCCCCATGTTCTTCCTCCACAGGAAAGTCTCTCATCCTCTGGGCCTGGCATGGAAAGACTGATACTGTCCTGGTACTTCTGCCTCCATTGCCATGGAAACCACAGGAGCCAGGGTTGACTGTCTAGGTAATGAACTATGGACTGCTCTCTGTCATTTTAATTGATACATCGGCCATTTGGATTATATTTCCTGGTATAATTTATCCTTTTCAGATCCTGATGACATTGATGACTAGGGTAATAGTAGCTTTGTCAGTTACAGCAGGCAATCAGCTCCTGCCCTCAAGGCTGCAGCCATCTTGTTAGCTCATTAGTCAGGTCATTAGTTAAAGCTACTAGGTCTCTTGTTAAGACAAGGCGGGCAGGGTTGCCTCACTCACAGACTGAATATTAAAGGATAAACAGGTTTCGGGAGTAACTTTCCATTAAAGAAACATGCTTTGTAATGCCTGCTGTCAGTAATAACTACTTATGTCTCTGGTAAATAATTAGATTAAAAAATTGTCCTGAGGTGTATAAAGGTTTGAGGCTACCTCAAAAATGATTTAAGGTATGTAAAATTAAAAATATACTTCAGATTTTCTTTCCTCTTCTACGCCATTGCTATACTAAGATTTAATGTTTTAGCATTGATAGATGGAGTACTGATACAGTGGTAGAGCACTGACTACTTACTATTCAATCACAAGCTCCAGATTTTAAATTTTCTTTGGTCATCTAGACTTAAAGGTGCTTCTCACTGGGCCCAAAACATCTCTGTTCAATCTACATATTCAGCTCTCCAGACAGAGGAAAAATGTTCATACTTTTTGACCCAAAGCTATAGCTTTTCCTAGGACTCAAAGGTGTGACTCTGCTCCTGCTGTTTTCCAGACACATTAAATGCTTTACTACAATGTGGATTTCAGTAGACATTACAAGCAGTGGTAATGCTAACACATCTCAAACCTTTATACTTTTCTGTAAACTAAAAATTCATGTGCGCTTTTGGGAATAACAGGAGTCATAAGACTTGAATCCACCTGTCACAGGTCAGAAAGACTCCAGATGCCCACCCCAAAGTCTTCCCACCTGTCTGTCCCTGATGATGGGGTCTCTCCTGGTCTTCAGACTTCTCCCCTTTCCCAGTCTAGCCCTGAAATTTCCAAAGATAAAAGTTTTATTCTAAGATCCTAAATTTTAACCTCTGTCCCTAGTCTATATTTGCCTCAGCAGATTTCCACTTGGCTGACAGACACCATCCAAAGATCACCTACAGACTTCAAACTGCTTAGCTCTGGACTTGCTGAAAGCTGATGTGAACCAGCCCAGATGATATAACCGCTCTTTGTCCCTTTACCTGGATCAGCTAATCAGGTGCTTCTGATGAATGCCCCATTTCCCAGCCTTTGACTAGCCTTTCAGCCTTCCTGGGCCCTGGCAATGATGCCCCAGTTTCAGCTGAAAGTAATTGCAGGAGAGAATATATTATGCTTTGTCCCCAACAGGCTGAAATGCTTAGCCAAAAGGAAACTCCCAGGCACAGGGGACAAAATGGCTACCAGGAAGGTGGGCCCAGATTTATCAATTAGTAGACTAATTATAGTTCTACAATATAATAGAGAGTTTGGCCTGCTTTATGTAGAACAAAGAGATATTATATGACCTCAAGAGAAATTATTGCTTCTATATAAACCATTTGGGATTATAGATGGCTGTGAGCCACCATGTGGTTGCGGGGGAATTGAACTCAGGACCTCTGAAAGAACAGTCAGTGCTCCTAATCTCTGAGCACTCCAGCCCCCAGTTTGGGATTATAAACTGGCTGTACTAAAAAATATTACAAAATGGGACCGGAGATAAAATAAATGACTGATGTCCCACCCATTTCCAGGCTCCTTCCAGATAGTAACTCTGATGTCAGCCATCACAGGACCTTTGACCTTTTGGCTGTTTTTAGTTACTGTTGGCCCATTCATCATTGATACAATAAGTGATAATTCCTCTCTGGGTGACATTAAGCAGATGGTTATTAGATTCCAATATAAATAAGTACCCATCATAGAGTCAAGAATTTGACCCAGGATATAACTCAAAGAGAGATTATAAAAGCTGAAATTAAACTGTAAGCCACACAAACCCAAGGACCAGGTAGCTTCCTGGGATGCTGGAAATGGTAGTTCCTAAAAAATAACGACACAGCCAGATGGGAAAATACAGTGGTCAAATGGTTTTGTCTATAAAAAGCCCTACAGCATGTGTCTCAGGGCCGCTCAGCTGGGAATTCCAGGGAATAGTTCTGACCAAAGGCCATCTTAGTCACTATTTAATTAAAGCTTGCTTCAAATTTGGCTGAAATGGTGAATTGGTTTTTCTCTGGCAAATCTCAGGATTAACACTTGTAGAAGAGATCACATTCCAGAACCTTCCAACTGAGTCACTCCTAAATCCCAGACTTACAGATACTCTGAGTACAAAAAAGGTTTTGTAGCTTTAAGCCATGGCAGGAAATGGAATTCACCTTGGATGGCTCAAAGGAAGAGATCATTAATGCTCTTATGGGATGGGGAGGCGAATCACAGGGCACAGGGGAAGGTGATGTGCCATCCACAGACTGGCAATAGCCAGAGCTGTTTCCATACTTTAGTGCCCAAAGGGGAAAGAAATAGTGTCACCAGGACATGGGACATACAGAGACCCAACAGCCACCATAAAAGACAGGCACAGGGACAGAGCTATTGCAGGAAACTCAGAACAGGGAGGGAGGTTGAGCTGCAGCCTAGCCAGTCTCCTTTCTTTTAGCTGTCTCTCTCTCCACTGGAGAACCCCACCATGAAGCCAGAAGACAATGAATCTGGGTGATATTATCCACTGCCCCGGGCACAGGCCAGAGAATGGGTTAATGGCAGAAGCATTC
The DNA here is from genome assembly GCA_004025045.1 of Sigmodon hispidus. NCBI lineage: Eukaryota > Metazoa > Chordata > Mammalia > Rodentia > Cricetidae > Sigmodon > Sigmodon hispidus. Next base: position 13,183 of record PVIH01024188.1, read on the forward strand.
AATAAAAGAGGTGAAAAGTCAACACAAATCCACCTTGCTAGAAATCTATGAAGCTGGCTCTACACAAAGATGGGTCCAATAATTGAGACAATCAGTATAATGGGCTCTTGATTACTTAAGGAACAAGCATATGACCCAAGCCAGCCAATCAAAACTAAGGAGGCTTGCTGTGAGTGCTATCGGTTTTTGCTAGATGTGGTGCCCAAGTAACAGTCTGGAGATGAGAAGGGAGATGGCCTAGGAAAATGCAGACCTAGAAATGAGGGATGCTAGGCCTCAGCTTGGACTGCTTGTGCTTCCTACTACCTGTGCCAGAGGAGCTGAGTGACAGTTTCCTGGACTAAGCTGGCAAGGACCACTAATTTCATGGCACTAAGGAAGAAAATGATCTCTAGTTCTCTATTATTTGAAAACCAGTTCACCTGAATCCATAGTTTTTCTAGTACATCTTTACTGTTCACATTGTATAGAGTTCTCTTATGGCGGCCTTGTGCATATGTGCTTTTCCTTGGGAGTTACCTCAAACTATCTTTAGAAGACGTGAAACTCAGTTATCAGTTTTATTTGAATGAGCAAGCAACCACATCTCTTACAGATGGTGGTCCTGGAACTGAAGGAAAGGAACCTAGGCTCTTTCTCACCCCAGGCAGCCTAGAGCATCTTTTGCCATTTATCTTTGCCTCTTGTTTGATCTCTTCATTGAATTGATGATCCTCAGAGAGTCAGGTGAGAGCTGTGAGTGGGTGGGGATATCCAGTAGTGGATTACCAGAGCCTTGGTGACTTCCTAAGGACTTGAGAACAAAGACAGGAACCTTTCACTGTGGTGGAAAAGCCCTCTCCTTTATCAGTTGGGTCCTTTTACAGGCTCACTAGGTTGGATGCAGTCTAGACTTCCATGGTGTGGTCCCTAATTTCTATTCCCTTTGCTACATGTTCCAGTTATACTGACCCCTTTTGGGATTATTTCACACCCTAGAACCTTTTTTCTATTTGCTCATTCTTGGCTGAATGCCAGACTCTCATAGAATGATAAGTAAATAAAAATTCCAGGCTGGGAGATAGCTCAACAGGCAGGATCCTTCACTTGTATTTGCTGTTTTTTTCCCTGCATTCAGGCAGCATCCTTATGATAATACTGTGTGCTGTCAAAGACTGAGCTGAGGATACAGGTGGCCCTGGGGACATCTCCATACAATTCTCTCTTCTCTCATACTCTGCCCATAAACTTCAGCCTCCTAAGTCCCTAGAATTCTCATCTCTGTCTCTTTAATTTTATGTCACTGCTGGGCTCATTCTCCTTTTCAGTGTTTGGGCCTGGAAACCTCTGGGCAGACCTGAGTCACCTCCTTGGTGCCTCCTGTGAAGCAGTCTCAGTGTCTGGAGACGGCATTTTGGACAGTTTCTCCTTTGCTCTTTGTCAGTTTTTATGGCAAGAGAGCTTTTCTGGCCCCACTACTCCTTCCCCTTGACCTGAGGTGGAAGCCATTTCCCTCCCACTCTGGGTTCACAGCACACTGGGGAAAGATGGCCGATATGACTGGGGAAGAGTAAGCTCCACAGGATTCCTGAGACTTGTGAGAGACTGAAGGGTGGAAACTGGGTGGGCATTAGAAGCAAAGAATCCCAGCAGGAAAACTGGAGCCTCCATTTCCAAACTGTGTGGCTTGGACGAGTTAGGAGACCGCTCAGGGTTCCCATTCTTCCTCTCTGAGACAGCACCCATTGTGTCTCCCCTGCTGAGACTCAGACCTTTGGGAACTAGTGCTGGTTCCTATCTAGAGGCCATTTTCATTTTCATTCCTCTGGAGTTACATAGAGCTGAGAGATCCTAATACCACCCTCCAACCACATCAGGCACATGGCTTTCTTTTCCAGATGACTATCTCACAGAGGCTCAGCCCTCACTGAATAAAGTTCACAGAGTGTCCCACAGAGTTAACACCAGAGCAGACACTACCCCTGTTCTTGTTGCTGCTGGGATTGTAGGAATTCCTAAGAAAGGACTCCAGACAGATGTCTGCCCCAAATCACATGGCTGAGGTTGTACTCTGCCAGAGACTTAATTCTCCCGACATCTGTCCAGCAGTTAAGGTCATTAGCCATGGGTTACCAAAGCATCTCTTCATAATCTACTTGATGGAATTACTAGATTTGAGGCCAAACAGGAATATTTTTATACACTGTGGAAAGCATTGCACAGCCTTGGCAGGGGCTCTGCCAGATTATGGAAGTGGATTAGCCTGTCACTACATATGGCTGACTAAAACCCTTTGGGAGGGTTAGGGCCATCTCATACTGTCAACCAGTGCTCCACACATGTATGCAAATGTGTATACACAGGCCTATGTAAGCACACAGAGAATCCCTGTCTGTGCTGTATACTCATACTCAGTCTGCAGCTGATAGGTCTCAGCAGTATTTGTATATATTTGACTTTGAATTTGAAAGGCTTTTCATGCTGGCCTCTGCCCTGCGTCAGGTAGCCTCCCACACATCCAGGATGAGGTTACATAATGTCTTCAACTGAACTGTGACCAGCAGGGATTCAACTTAGATCTGAGGCCTCCAGGAGAGAGAGAGAGAGAGAGAGAGAGAGAGAGAGAGAGAGAGAGAGAGAGAGAGAGAGAGAGAGGCAGGTCCCCTGGCTCAGAAACGAAGGGCCTTGTTCAGCCAGGGAACAGGCCAGATGTCTCTGATTCCATTTCAAGCGTTCCCCCTTTTCCTGCCTGAGTCATTTGTGAGTGAGAATTAGATTGGGAACCAGAACTAGTTGCCTTGATGGCAACTATTTGGGAGGATGAGATAAGAGAAACAAAATCCAAGGCCAGCCCAGGCCTTGTGAGACCTGGTCTTGAAAGCTAAGAAAAGGCTGGAGATTCAGTTCACTGCTATAGCATATGCCTAGCATGCTCGGGGCTCTAAACATAATTCCCAGGACCACAAAGAGGAGAGGAGAGGCTGGCCCAGACACGGTATTCTGGTTAGTTTTTTTAATCAACTTGATATAAGGTAGAGTTACCTGAATTGAGAAAGTGATCTCACCAGTTGGGTCTGTAAGCACTCCTCTGGGCCAGTTTTTAAATTAATGATTGATGTGGGTAGTGCCGCACTGAGCAGGGGTCATGTGTTATATAAGAAAGCATCTGAGAAGGTTAGGGGGAGCAAACCAGCAAGCAGCACCCCTTCATTGCCTCTGCATCGGCTCCCACCTACAGGTTCCAGCCTTGAGTTCCTGCCCTGATTTCTCTTCCTAATGGACTGTAAGCTGTAAACTGAAATAAACCCTTTCTTCCCCAAGCTGCTTCTGGTTATTATGGTGGTTCCAATAGGTATGGCCTCCAATGATTCACGTGTTTAGATGTGTGGCCCTCAGAGAATGGCACTAGAGGACGTGTGGCCTTGCTGGAGAAATTATGTGACCATGGGGGTGGGCTTTGAGGTCCCATCTATGCTCAGTCTCTGCCCAGTACATAGTCTTTCCTCCTGTTGCCTGCAGATCAAGATACAGAATTCTCAGCTCCTTCTCCAGCACCATATCTGCCTTTATGCAATCATGTCCTGCCATGACAATAATGAACTGACCTCTGAAACGGTAAGCTAGCATCAACTAGATGTTTTCTTCTCTAAGAGTTGCTATGGTCATGGTGTCTCTTCACAGCAATAGAAACCCTAACTAAAATGGTTATGGTGTTTTATCACAGTAACAGAAAGCTAGCTAAGGCAGGGGAAGGTCATTCATATTGGCGTCTGGTGGTGCTGGGAACTATGTCAGACAGGGAATATCACTGTTTGAGTTCATGGTCCCTGACAAAGCAATGATACTATACATACTGTACAGAAGGAGGTTGAGGGCTGACTGAAGTCTCTTGACTAGAAACAGCCAAATTAGATGAATGTCCAGGTCTTTTGCAATTAGTGTTTAACTTTTGGTTCATCTGTGTCTCCCCCCCACCACCCTCTTCCTTTTTCTCTTTTTGGTTTTTCAAGATAGAGTTTCTCTGTGTAGCCTTGGCTATTTAGGAATTTGCTTTGTAGACCAGGCTAGCCTTGAACTCACAGAGATCTGCCTGCCTGTGTCTCTCAAATGCTGGGATTAAAGGTGTGCACCACTATCACCCAGCTTCACCATTCTCTTTCTTAAGCGGAAACCCCAGGTAACTATGTTCATTACAAAATAATGAAAGAATATAAGCAAAATAAAAAAGAAGGGAAGGAAGAAAAAAGAAAGAAAGAAAATACATCTAGAGAAAATCCTGCTAACATTTGAAAATCCATTCTTCTAGTCTTCGTGTATTTAAATCTTTCTATCAGGTCTGGCAGGGAGACAGCTGAGTAGAATTTGGTGTTAGACTCAGGGATCTAAGTTCACAATGTAGAGGGGAGGGCTGACTTCCACAGGGTTTCCTCTGATCCCTGATACATGTGTACCACGGTGTATGCACCTCCCTCCTCCACAACACAAAATCAATTAAAATATCTTTTAAAATCAAATGTGAGGCTTTGCCATGTAACTTTCTTCCTAATGGGACTATACTGATTTTTTGCAAAACTATGTATTATTAATGATCTTCAATGCTATTGAATATCTTTTCAGAATAATTGTTTTTAATGGATGCAAGCAATCCCACTGTCCGGGCATATAAAAATCTATTTAGCCAGTGCTCTCCATTGGGCTCTCAGGCTGTGCCCAGTTTCTCTTCTGCCTATCCTGAGAGGCCTGGTTCTCATTCTGTTTCACAGCAGCTTCTGAAGGCCCCGCTGCCCACCTCCAGGGATCCAGGTCACAGACAATGCCGCTCCACTCTCAAGAGCCCCGGGAAGTCCCAATCCTCATTTGGGGGAAATGCTCTGCCCACCTGCCCAGCATCTCTGTCCCTGAGGGCTAGTCCACTGCCTGCTGGGAGCTGGGAGCACCTTCAGAGTTTAAGCCACTGTGGAGAGAGTGCACACTTGTAATGCAGTACTCAGGAGGCCAAGACAGAAGTGCTGTGAGTCCAGGCCACTCTGGCCTATATCCAGAGTCTTGTTGCTAGAAGACTGGAAGGGATTAGGGAGGAGAGAGAGAGAGAGAGAGAGAGAGAGAGAGAGAGAGAGAGAGAGAGAGAGAGAGAGAGAGCTACTTGATCAATAGACACATTCAAAAGCCTCAGCCCAGCGGTAGGTAGTCTTTCCTCATCACTGTGCTGCTTGCCACACACATGCACAAATAAAAAGAGCTAAGTAGAAATGAATGTCAATGCTAAATTAGAAGCATTTATTTATAAATCTGTGTATGTGCCCACATGTATGAAGGTGCCCGAGGAGACCAGAGAGGGCATCAGATCCCTTGGAACTGGAGTAACAAGCACTTGTGAGTGTTCTGATGTGGGTGCTGGGAACCGAACCGGGGGCTTCTGAAAAAGTACTCTCAGCTGCTGAGCCGTTTCTCCAGCCACGCTGTCAGTAAATTTTACCAAACTCTGTACATTCAAAATAATAGCATTTCAATTGTAAACCATATTAAACACTAAGACATCATATCCTTTTATTTAAGTTTTCTATGTTTATTTATTTAGTGTGTGTGACACACGTGCCATAGTACACGTGTGCTGGTCAGAGGACACCCAGTGGGAAGTGGTTCTCTTCCTCCGTCATCTGGGTCCTAGAGATTAAACTCAGAAGTCTCAAACTTGGCAGCACAAACCTCTATTTGCTGAGCTATACCTCCTGTGCATCAAGCACCTTTTGTGACAGGATCTCACCATGCACTATTATTGCTGGGGCTCAAATTCATGATTTTCTTGCCTTGGCTTCCTGAGTAGTGGGGATTACAGGTGTCCCCACTGGCTTAGACATTTTACTGTGTGCGTTCCGAGTGTGACATCCAGCCACACTTCACACTTCTGGCCCAGCTATATTTCAAGTCTTCTGTATAGAGCCTCTGGTGATCAAGCTGAGTAGCAGGGGCATGAGAGAGTGTCTACTCTTCAAAATCCTTGGTGTGAATGCAGACCTGGCGTGTGTGTTTGAGGCCCTCTCTGGGAGCTATTTTTACTGTGAACAGCTGATTCCTCCTATGGGTTAAGCCTAAGTCAATCAATTTGATCAGTCAATAATAATGGGACATGGATGAGGTCTGACCTGCCTTGTCCTCCACCAGGAATCCCCCAGTTGCCCATGATCTTCATGGTTTTAGCATGTGCTTTTCTCAGCTCATCTTCTGAGGATCCTACAAAAGGGACCTGGGTCATTGGTCTCACTTTACAGAGGACAATGCAAATATGAGAAACTGCAGTGACCCAAGTGTAGCCATCTTTCTGTCACAGAAGCTGCCTCTCCCAGTAAGCTAACGGAGCCACCCAAACGATGAATGTCACTTCAGTTTTGCCCAGCACTTTTTGGAAATGTTTTCAGAATCATTTTTGCAACTAGAACATCTCTCAAAGGAAGAAAACTAGTTCATCACCGTAATCAAGTCTGTCACAGAGGCTGTGTGATGATGTTTGAAAATATAATCCTGTGAACATCAGAACTGACAACTCTCAAACATCTCGAGGCTACATCTGCTAATAACAGTCTTTAGCATTCAGGCTGGGCACCCACGTGGGCTGGTGTGATCCATTTCACAGCAGAAATGCCCTAACAAGGAACTTCCTCAAAGAGGAACTGGGCAGAGGACAGATTTTAATGAGGCCCAGTCCCTGCAAGGGTGAAGAGTGAGTGAAGAATAAATGCCGGAGATGAAACGTGTCTTTCTGAGTCAGATGAAAAGATGGGGCCTCGCATCAGGAAACACAGCACAAACTGTCAAAGGGTCAGGACTTGTACAGAAAAGAAGCTATGGCTTTGGGGCCAATCGCTTCTGAGATTGAAATGAAGCAGACACCTGAGATGACTTCTGTGGCTGCTGTTCACTTCCTCACACTCTTAGCCACCCACTTTCCCACCCACCAGATCACCCACCTGTTCATCCCTTCTCTATCCACTCACCTTTTATTGATCTGCCATCTACCCACCAATCCATCATCCACTCACCACTCATATCTCTATCCACTTACCAGCTCATTAATCTATTCATCCAACCACACATCCATCCACATAGTCATACAGCCAGCCATGTATCCACATGGCCATCCATTCCTCCCTCTATCTATTCAGTGATTCCTGCCCTTACCCCACAGTCTCTACCATATGTCACCTCCATGGGAAGCCCTGAGGAGATACTGAGAGGCAGGGGCATGGGTGGTGTAAGCTGTCTTTGATGCTCCTCTTTATTTTTGATCAGCTGAGATGCAGATATAAGCCAGACTATATGCTAGCAACTGAGCACAGAGAAGTGAACCTCAGAAAGACCCTCCCTGGAGGGCTTGGCCGTAGGCTGCAAAACTCAATGGCACGGGGGCTGGAGAGATGGCTCAGTGGTTAAGAGCATGACCGTTCTTCCAGAGGACCTGAGTTCGATTCCCAGCCATCACATGGTGGCTCACAACCATCTATAATGAGATCTGGTGCCTTCTTCTGTATACATAATAAATAAATAAAAATAAATCTAAAAAAAAAAAAGGAAGAGCAGGGCTGGAGAGATGGCTTAGAGCTTAAGAGCACCGACTGTTCTTCCAGAGGTCCTGAGTTCGTTCCCAGCAATCACATGGTGGCTCACAGTCATCTATAATGAGATCTGGTGCCCTCTTCTGTATACTGTATACTAAATAAATAAATATTTAAAAAAAAAACTCAATGGCATGATGTCAACGTGATTGCCAAAGAGAGATGAGTTCAAGGACTTCTGCCTCCTGACCTCAGCACGTTTGTAAGTACTAAAAGCGTGGGAATGAGGTGCAAGGGCATTAAACAAAAAGACTATTAGCAGTCCCACAAAAACCTGGCAGGTGAAAGCGCCTTCCTCGCTGCAAGCTGGCCAAGGCAATGGATGCTCTGTGGCTGGTGTACAGCGCTCACCCTCTTTCCCACACATCTCTGATTCATGCCTTAACCTTTTATGGGATGACCATAGTGGCTTTCAAGATAAATCAAAGAGACGGCTCAAAAGAGGTCACCATTTCCCACACCTCCACCACACACCAGCTCCTTCGTGATTTCACACATCCACATACCATCTGTGCTTGGCTTTACTGGGAACCTGCCTCCTAAGAACGTGGAAAAAGAAACCTCATCTTGCTGCCTTACAGGGACATTATGGTTTTATATCACACATTAAGATAAGCACATGATCACTACATACAAAATGTGGTCTGGGTCTCAGCTAAATGGTCCTCTCTTCCGCATCTGGGACACAGTCAGGGTAGCGGTACTTTGGACTCTTGGAGCCTGAGCAGGTGAGCATTAGGGCATGGATTCTTCTTTGGTATCACACACATGTGCATGCTGATTTTTAAATCTAAAGTGATGATTAAAAGAGTTTTCCAATGAGCAAACTTTAAAAAGGAGATAAAGCATTGTTAAATGTAAAGTCAATATGAATTTAATGTTAAATGGGCCAGTGATTTCTGTGGAAAATCCCTTTGGAAAGATGTTTGAAAGACACTGGAATACATTGATAAATACCTTCATTTATGGTGCATATGAATCCCTTAAGTCACAAGTGTGTAAATTTTTATGTGCAAACATATGTGAGGATGTGAACTAAAGATGGTATGGAGAATATAACTGGAACCTGCATGTGGCTGCATGTGCTGGCTCTTGGGATGTGGAAGCCGGATGATGAATCTGAGGCTAACCAGGACTATATAGCAAAACCTCATCTAAAGCAAACAACCCTTTAAGTTCTGGTCCCCTATGGGAGCTGTGGGCCATGTCTCGCTCCCCTCTTTAGGGGCCAAAGTGTCATTCCTGGCTCCTAAGAGTAGAGGCTAATGAGTCTCAGCCAAGCTCTTGCTGGAAATTACCTTCCACTTTGAGGAACAGCCCTGTCCAAAGGATACAGCATTCTCAGGGCAAGCCAGGGTCTGGCAGGCTTAGAGGTCCAGGCTTTCCACAGCCCAGCCCCAGGGCTCCCTGCGAATACTACGGCCTTAGTGGTAGTGGCTCTGTGGTCCCCACACTGATCCTTCCAGGTGTAGCTCTTGAGTTCAGTCTCACAGAGCCACACATGGGGAGTGCATGTCTGTCTCCACCTGTGTACCAGAGGCCTGACCTCACTGCGAGTCTCTTGTCTTTCCCCAGTGTCTTATGCCCCCTGCAGATTCTGTGTTTTGACAGGCTGAAGTAAGGACTGTGGGAGGCTTGAGTTCTGTTGAGAAAGAAGATAGAGGTTTGTTGTTGGGGAGTGAGAATGGAATTCACAATCCCATGAGGAAATGGTCTTTTAGTGCTCCCACAGTGGCTGGCAAGAGCCAGGCAGGTTTAGCGTAGAGTGTCACATGGAGAGTGAGCAAGTCACCTCTCCGTGAGTGCACACAGCCTGGCAACGTGCATCAAGGCTCAATGGCACACATCACGTCGCCTGCTATTTATGTCATGTGTCTCCCTCAGAGCCCAGGAGACTTCTCTCCTGCTTAGCATCCTTGGGCACTTAGCATACCTTGACATGGGCACTAAGGGGTTGTCCTCATCTCAATTAAAGAAATGTGCTGCGTGGATGTGGAGCTTCTCTGGGTTGTTTTCACCCAGGACTTTTTCTGAGTATTTTCCGCAGCAGTAGGCTATCAATGATGCTTCATTATATTTGTTTAAAAAATTCGTGAAAGGTTGATTTTTCATGTGTGTGTGTGTGTGTGTGTGTGTGTGTGAGAGAGAGAGAGAGAGAGAGAGAGAGAGAGAGAGAGAGAGAGCAAGAGAGAGAGAGCAAGAGAGAGAGAGAGAGAGACTATATAGGCATGGCTGGGAGAGAGACTTACTGTATAGCCCAGGCTGCCTTCCAGCTCATAGAGAGTCACCTGTTTCTGTCTCCGAAGTGATGTGATTAAAAGCATGCCCCAGTCACTAAGAATGACCCCCAATACTTCCATCTTGTAACTTTTATTACTTTATGTAATAATTTATCATTTTTGAGCTGAATTTAACAATTACTCCCAGTTAAAGAAATGCAGTAGGGGGGGCTGGAGAGATGGCTCAGTGGTTAAGAGCACCGTCTGCTCTTCCAGAGGACCCGGGTTCGATTCCCAGCACCCACATGGCAGCTAACAACTGTCTGTAGTTCCAGTTCCAGGCAAACACCAAGGCAAATAAATAAATAAAGTTTAAAAAAAAAAAAAAAAAAAAAAA